>JAPYZR010009885.1:0-14845 GCA_030522945.1 Trichopria nigra
TTTAAAATGTATAAAGAACTTCAGAACTATTCGGGGGGCATATAGAACTGCAATTACTTTTTTTTTTTTCTTTAAGTGGGGGGCCAACTTCACACTGATCTGACGTCGAATGTTGGTATACATAGTTTTCGTCTAAAGATCACATAGCACCAAACCTGCTCCGAGAAATTCAGAGTGAACAAAGTCTTTTCCCAGGTATTTTCTACACAAATATGACAAAAATTGTATTCATTTTATTCTTAAATATAGCTGTCCTAAACATACCTGGTAATCAACTAAAAGTTCTGGACCTTTGAAGTATCGAGAAGCTACTCGAACATTATATTCTTGACCTGGATGATAAAACTCGGCTAGACCCCAATCGATTAACCGAAGTCTTCTATTTTCATGATCAATCATTACATTGTGAGGTTTCACATCTCTGTGCATTATCCCCATACTGTGACAATATTCTAATGCCTAGAAAAGTAAATAAATTATCACTCTATATTTTTAAGTTGCAAATACTTTTATTTAAATGTCATTGCTCTATGTAAAAATACAGGAATTCTAAAAAAACCTAAAAGAGATAAAAAATGTAGAAGCTCTTATAAGGTTACATAACGATTTTTGTAAACGGTTAAAAAACTACGTTTCAATTTCTTTTGAATTTTCTAGAAGATAAGGAGTAAAGCATATGAATTTCCCCCCTTTATAAGTCTATTCGCGGATCGGAACCCGGGTGTATCGGAAAGGCATAACGAAACATCAAGGCTATACAGGACTACTTTATTGCATTTGCACGACGCGCTACGGAAAATTGGGTAACATTCTGGCCAATCTAGTAGTCTCTTTTTAACTTTCCAAGAACCATTTCTTTTCACGATCATCCATCCAAATGCCGGCTTTAGTGCTTAACATTTAAGAGTAATCGCGCATTCTGCCGAACCACCCGACCACTACTGACAGTATTTCTCAGAACATTGATTGGCCATGTATGGAATTTGGAACAAAACATTGCTTCATCATAACTAATAAGCACATTAATTTGTCTTTATTTCATAAGCGAAAAGGGAAAACAAAAATTCTGGTTATAAAATTTGGTATACAACTCTATTTAAATATTATATTAAATAAACCAGAAAAAAAAATAAAAAATATAAAAGCAAGAGCAGAAAATGTAGTGTTAAAAGTAACTCAATACCTAACATAAAACTAGGGGCTTCGCCGTGCCACTAACCCTGCACCAATGGCTCCGCCCCGTGGTCGCTCCGCTCGCTTCGTTCATAATGTTGTGCTGATTTGGCCCTTCGGGACTGAAAAATTAGACGCACTTCCCGATTACGGCTTCGGCCGCAACCGCTCAGCCCACCTTTGATCAAACGTAAACTGTTATCTTTTTAAAGTTTAATTTGCAACATAAGTTGCTCCAACAATTCCTCCATTTTTTAGAATCCTTCATTCTATGTGCTAGATATATTATGACGAATATGCACTCGCGGGGTCGCACCGTCCGCGATTCTAAGCTCACAGTTCTGTAATAGGGCTTTAGCGTCCCGGCTGACGCTGCGCCAGGTGAGCAGACTACTTCGGGATTCGCCGATCCGTCAAATCTTCCCGAACCCGCCTAGCACTAAGTTTGATGACGGAGGGACAAGGGGCTACGCAAAATAAATGAATTTATCCAAATATAATTAAATAGACGAAAAGATCAGAACTTATTATGATATTTACCATACTCAAGGCCGAAGCCACTTACATCGCTAGTGTTCCTGACGGATTGCAAAATGTAGACCCGAGTATTTCACAATTTTTTTTTAAGGACAATACCGCCTCATGTATGGCTGGAAAACTCAGTCTACCCCATAACAATGCTCCTCCAAAATCGAGGCAACCCCGGACCCGGCGCTTTGACAGGCAGAACTAGACTGACACCTCGGTGCGTCTTCTGCCGCGGCTCGTCTATTGGCCGTTCCCATTGGCCGGGGCTCTCTAATTTCTCTTAGAAAGCAAAATAACGTTAAGGGAGTATTGTGGTTAATTCGGTGAAAAATAGGCACATTTTTACGAATGTTTTGTTAAGTTGTGATTAAATGTAGGTATTTGAAATTATTTTATTAATAAAGTATAATAATCAATGCACGTTGTGTAAAAGTTTCATCCAAAAATATGCAGTGGAAACAAAATAGCGGACAATTTGCGGCGGCACAACCAAGTAAAGCAATTTAGTAGTCGACACCGTACCGCGTCAACCAATCAACTGAAATTAAGAATCAAAAAACGATTAGTTTCCGCGGATTGGATGGATGGATTTCTCGAGGTAATGACGTAAGGTTTTATTTTTTTTTCTATTTTTAAATTTTTTGTAACACTTGGAAGTAAATAGTACAATTTTCGCTATAAAAAGTTGGAATATTTATTATTGTACAATGGAAAACAGGAGAGAGAGAGAAAAAAAAATAAATAAATAAAACAGAATGTCGACAATATTACCTCGTGACATGTGTGTAGAACAAGTATACAAAATTTCGTAAAGATCAGTTCACTACATCCTGAGATATAGAGTCCACCGATTTTGAAAACATGAAGCGTGGGAAAATCGATTTAAAGTTTTTGAAACAAAAAAATCACCGATTATTTAGTACATACTTATAAAGAATCATCGATTCCTTGGCGCATTGGATCGGGTCATCATCCGGGTGTTCTAAAGCTTCTTTTTTGATTAGCGACGGGAAATTCGGCCTTCTTTGCTTTGATCTTTGGTTCGATGTTCGGCTAAGGCTATCCGTGTTTGGTCCGTTGCTCGCGCCCATTCGTGAAGACTCGATCCGGCCGTGATCTTTAGTTCTTGCATGAAGGCCAGCAAAGCGAACTAAGGGAGCCTGCTTTAGAGGCTTCAGAAAATCGATTTTTTTGCATAAATGTCTTCCTAAACTATCCAAGAATGTGTCCCTAAAATTTCAGAAGCAAATTCGAAATATTTTCTGAGTTACAGAAAAAATAGCGAGCAAGCGTCGAGCAGGTATACGAGCGACCGGATCGCTCGGAGCGCGCCCGCTCCGCCCCTCATTGTACGTATAATAATCCAAAGGCACGAACGGTCCTTCGAGACACTATTAAGTGTTCGGATAAGGTCTTTATGGAGCTATGGCAGGGATAAAAGTATGTATTATAATGGTATATGTGCGCTGGCTGCGTCGGCTTGAGCAAATCTACATTTAGCATTTAAGTTCCGTTTTGATTTGTCTTTCGTCACGTGAACATCTTGAAATCATTCATAGCTACCCGAAAGTGAGCATATCTTCAAGTGAACGTACTGGAAAGCCACAGAAGCGCAGATTCCACGGCAATCAGTTTCATAATGTTTCGTCATCGGACGATGGAGAACCTAATACTAGCCGTAGTGAAAAGAAATTGGCGTCAGCGACTACGGACGATGTTATAATTTATCCTTCTCATTGCTATCGGATAATCGAGTTTGTCTCTGTGTTTTTAGCAATTTCTGAGTTAGTTAAGCAGAGAATAACGTTTGCCGAAAGCGGCCATCGAGACTAGGATTTAAAATCGTTTTGTCGTGTAAATGCGGTAAACGAGAAATTCAATCCGAACCGTTAATTCACACCGTCTACGAAATCAACAGAAAAATTATGTTCGTCATGAGGCTTTTGGGTGTCACGAGAAGGTATTAACATTTTTTGTGGCATTATGGATATATTTCAAGGCTTAGCAAAATCGACGTATGACCAAATCGTGCAGCACCTGTATACAGCGTCGAAAACAATGTTTGAGAGCGCCTGCAACAAAGCCGTCGAAGAGGAATAAGAACTTAACGTACAAAATGAAAGACCAGCTGACCATTTAAAAGTTTCTGTATTGTACGGTGTAACTACACTTTTTGGATACTGCAATGGCAAAGTGATTAATCTCGGCGTTAAAAGCGGATATTGTCATACCTGTGCCATCAAGAAAAATACGTTGAACGACGAGTTTGAAGAATGGTATGAAAACCATAAAGAAAATTGTTCTTCGAATCACGTAGGCTTGGCCGGGAAAATGGAAGTTGATTCGATGTTGGAAATGTTCTCAAGATCCATCGAGAAATTTCGAGTAATGTATAGTACCTACATTGGCGATGGCGACTCCAACATGTCTTGGCATCCTCAACAGTGATCCATATGGCGACAAGTGCACAGTGATCAAAAATGAGTGCCTGGGACATGTCCAAGCGCATGGGTACTCGTCTCCGCAACAAGAGAAAACAAGAGAAGCTCGGTGGAAAAAAGCGGCTTACCGAGACTTTAATAAAAGAATTAACAATTAACGAAACTTGAATTCTGTGGAAGGTATGCGAAATGCAATATTGGCGACACTTGATCATTATTTCTCTACAGATGAATTACCTCGCCACGACAATAGCCCGGAAGGCGCCGAAAGCTGGTGTTTGTGGCGCAAAGCTGAAGCGACAAGCACCCTGGCTGGTTTTAACCATCCGCCACGTCTAATTGACAAACATGTCGAGAAGTCATGTGTACGAGGAATAAACGAGTTCATGATAATGATCATTTCACGTTGAAAAGGCTAGTTCTCGTCCGATCACTGAAGTTAAGCAACGTTGAGCGCGGTCAGTACTTGGATAGGTGACCGCTAGGGAATACCACGTAATGTTGTCTTGTTCGCTATTCATTCATTAGTGTTTGTGTTTTTTTTTCCACGTGTAAAGAAACTTGTTTTCGAAACGACCGAATTTCGCTCTGGGTTTTGTTTTTGTTTCAATTTATAGAAACAGTTGATATCTGATTAAATGTAATCATAAAGGATCATCGTTTCTTGTTGCAAGACTGCAAGACAAACAGAAATGTGTGGATCCCTCGAGAATGGAATTAGACTCCAAATTTCGATTACCTTATCCAATTGTAAATTATCGGATTTCGGAGTGCGATTGTATTTTTGGACCTCCCAAACCTAATGAAATTTTATCGAGATCTGTCCAAAGTATAATTTACTTATAATATTGAGAATGAGTTCCATTCCATTTGGGTCCTATTTCAATGGGTGATTTTTATATCCCTGATAGAAATTTTGACTAGGCCTGGCCACGACCCGTTTTAAATACACATAATTTATTATCCTGTCTGGTGTTTGGGTGGACACACACAAAATGCGAACGAGTCTTTCAATTCCACTGTGTGGCGCATGACACCTAAACACCTTCGCTCAGGCATTAAAATCGTCGAGATTACATCGCTGGAGGAATGTTCAATGAAGGCTACATTGCAGCATTGAAAACCATGCAGTTACTAGATTTGAAAATTGGTCAGCAATACAACCATTTTGCCGAGAGTGCCGATAAGGAGCGAGTCACCCGCGCTTCATTTTCATGTAAAGAGGGTAGAACAGCCCGCAGACTCGAACATCTGGGCGAAAAACAGTTTTTTTGAAGAGTTTGAAGGGCATCTCTATGAACCAGGAATCGCTGATTAGCATATTAATGTGGTAACTTCAAAAAAATAACGATTTTTTATGTACGAAAACTTTGACGCGCGATTTCTCGGTTTTTCATTTTTACGATTTTTCCTAATTAGCGGGAAAAATAGGGAAAAAGCTATACGTCCGATGGAAATTGCGACCTGCATCTTTTCCGCCGCACTACAAATGCACATTGGAGGCGCCTCGGCGAAATGCTTGTACCAGGCATAATATGACATGTATCTTAATTAAAAAATTTGAGAAGGCTGTTGAGATATATAATAATAAACCCTGAACGCTTCGTTTCAATCGGATATTTCTTTCCTTTTCAAAAAAAAAAAATCCTCGTAAAAATCGATTTTTTGAAGCCTCTAATGCAGGCTGCCCCTTTATATGTACCTGCTGCCACGTAAGCTACGACTTCAACCATAATCGATGAAATATTGAGTGATTTTGGAGCAATCTTCCAAATAAGCTGATTTAAGCTTTCGTTGTTATTTTGCGTAAAGCCACCAAGGCATCGCTCCAGAAGGGTGTCATTGCTTAGATCTTCTTAAATCGGCTTAATGGCTTCTGCTACATCACTCGAAAATGCACCATAGTCATGTGTGAATAATTCCAAGGTGGCTGCAGCTTTTTGCCATTCACAAGTCTTCGCAACTCAAGTATTTTTCGTACTGCGGGTTGTCTTCGGTTGAGCAGTGGTGGAAGTATGTCGCCTACATGGCATTTTTCATTTTTTTCCACCGAATCGTGATTGCGTCGAATACCAAGTCATGTGTACAAGACCTAATATATCGTATACCTTTACCGCCAAGAATTTTTCTTTTTCATTTTTGTCCGGTTTTGTCCGGTTTATTGACGAGATCACGCAAACGACTTCCCATTCGCTTTTGCATATGGCCAACCAATACATTCTTTTTTATGTATCACAACATTATCACCGTAAGGTTTAGTTTAGGTTTACAACACTGCAACGAGGGAGCCGTTGCCGTCCGGCCTCGTTGCCGACCGCCGCAGCGTGCCGCCGTAGACCGCGTCACTGGCGCAAGTTCGCACCGCGGTGCCGACTACTTCACCTCGTGGTTCTACGTGGTGAAGTTCGACGCACTGCGGACGATTCGGATCCTTCACACTCGTGGTTTTACGTGGTGAAGGATCCGAAGGCTCCGGCCCTGACCTTCCGTTGGCTCCGGCCCTGACCTTCCGTTCCCACATCCCATGCACCCTCTAAAAATGCCATATCTCCGGTAATATCGCTCAGATTTATACGAAATTTAGGCACAATACTCTTGAAACATTAGCGGCGAAAGGGTCGTGCGTGCTAAGGCGTCAGCTTAGTTCGCACGAACTGAACGTCGCGAAGGTCCCGAGTTCGAATCCCCGTTTGGCAATGTGTTTCGGGATTTATGAAAATAAATATCGAAAATAAACATTGCTGGCGAAGGTACGAATTCGGGACCGCTGCCGACCTCGGTCAGCAGTAGCCGGTACCGTCAGCGATTTTCCGCGGTGGTTGTAGTGTTGTCTGTTTCGTCATTTAATACTGTATCTGTGTTGTCCATCCTTTACCTCTCCACCCGAGAGTCGACCCGCGAACAGACAATGTCAATAAAGCGGGGGATAAGTCCGATTCCTTTATCCTTATCCTTACTCTTGAAACATTGTACTTTCAAATAAAAAATTTTAAAAAATGGTCAAAAAATTGCAAAAATACCATAATAATCATTTCATATCCGCGGCGGAGAGCGGCATCATCGTCAAACAAAAAACAAAAAACAAAAAATAAATAAATAAATAAATAAATAAATAAGAAAAGTTCTTCGATACGATTCGGGCGATTGAAACGGTTATGATGATACGTCTACGGAATCCATTAATAATTCGTATCATTGAAAAGAAAGATATTGTGGAACAACGACATTTTTTTTCTCGAGAACACATATGGATCTGGTGTTGTATACCGAGTGGTGTGAATAGTGTCGTCGAGAATGAGAACGCCGCGAGTTTGCGAACGTTAGAGACGCCCGCCCCGTATCGGTAACAGTAAGTTCCATTCAATGACTAATCTTATAACGAAAACATGGTAACTTAACGTAATGAACAAGTTATTTCTAGGGCGGCCGCCCGCGATGAGGAAATCACCAATCAACAATTACACCTCATTTTCAATGGGCAGCTTACATTGTAACGGAATGAAGGGGTCTACACTAATTAGAACTTTCAATAAAAGACAGTTTTTCAGGATTTTAAAACAATTTTGTAATATAAATATTGTTATAAAAGTTGTTACACTGTATTAATACATTATCGAAATATATAAAAAAAATTTTTTTGTACATTTTAGTAAGTTTTCATACATGAAAATGATAGTTCAAAAAAAGTCCTAAAAAAAAGGTGTGTCCGCGCTGTTGATGAAATCTCTGGGATGGATGGTCTGATTTATTTTTTCAAAATTGACAAAATGGCGGACATTTTTCGAAAAAAAAAACAAAAAAACACGTATTTTTTACTGTTTTTGGCAAAAGAAAAAGAGTTAAAATAAAAACTTTAAAAATACCTCGATATGCGCTGTAGCTGTAGTAGTACAGAATACGTGGTAAAAATTTCATAAGGATCGGTCGAGTAGTTTCGGAGATTTTACCAACAAGGCATCGGAAAACGTTGTTTTGAGAAAAACGCGTTTAAAGCTTTTTTCAAAGAAAAATCGTGAAAAAATATTAACTGTTCTTAATCAGCGATGCCTGCACCATACATTGTGCCTCCCTCTTCTTCATAACGTTCATTTTCATCCAAAATAGCGTTTCTGCGTTGTGTCTTGGCTTCTTTAGAGGCATCAGTTTGCTACACGTACACGTTCTCTGTCACGTTGAGTAGCATAGTGTATGGCTGTCGGACCGATTTTGACTCCCATTACTGACATGATTTTCAAAACTCGTTTAAAACCTTCATTGAAGATACGAGCAGCAGTTTGACAAGCTATTTGAACAATAATTTTTCCACTGAAGACGTGTTTAGGAGCCATTGCCCAAACGCAGTTGTTGAATGACTCACTGTTGTTCTGCGTGTTTCCACCAATGCATTATAACGTATTGCTTTACAGACGATGTCATTCCCCATCGCGGGCGCATTGGTAGTGAGACACCATAGCTGGTTTCAGGAGAAACGAGGAGCCCCGACCAATGGGAGTGCGTCGCGGCCGAGGTGAACGCATCGAGGCGTCAGTTCGATTTTGGAGTTTGGCAGTGACGAGTTCAAGAGACGGACGCGAACGCGAGTTTGTATCGAGACAAATCGCGGTAGATGCTTTATACGAGCGAGCTAAGTGACGAGGCGTACAATAAAAGGAATTGAGTTACGGCGTGGCGAAGGAGCATCCTTACGCATAGTACTTTGTGCATCTTGGCGGATAGCGAGGAGCAATCGGCCAACCGCCATAATCTAATTGGAGGAGTAATCAATGTAAGTGGCTTCGGCCCTCAATATTCTGTAAATATTATCTAGTATTTCTTGTCGCAAAAATATAACGCCTTTTCCTAATCATATTAAGTAGGAATATTATTGAATTTGTGCCTGCTCACCTGGCGCAAAAGTCCTCGCGTAGGACGGCGAGCCAAAGGCCGCGGACCGGGATATAAATCCGGCGCGTATAGTCGTGGGTTCGAGGGCCGCCGCGAGAGAAAGTTCGTCATAGCATCTTTCAAGTAATTCTTGCTTTGTTAAATCTTCGTAGATTGGTTTCAGAATTTCTTGAACATCTTGAGCAAGATGCAACATGCAACATGCAAGACACATTCTAATTTTTTCGCAACAAACTCTTCTCCATAAGGTGCTGTACTGAGCAAGAACTTGAAGGTTTTGGAGTCTCCATCTCCTATATAAAAACCATAGCGCACAGCAAACTTTTCCAAGGATTGCCAAAACATTTCGCAGATACCATCGACCTCCATTTTGCCAGAACTTCCCGAGTGATTTGCTTGAATCAATGCTCCATGTGCTTCTCGTACCACGCTTCATATTGAGGCGTGCCTTCTGTTCTTTTTTTCTTCTCACACCCTTTGAAGTAGCTTGATTTAATAATAACATTCGCAATTTTTTTAGAATGTTTAAAAATCAAAGAGATTATGCCAACAAAAGAAAAAAATCCTCTTTTTTCCAGGAGCCGTCACCCGAAACTGTTAAAACGTCTTCGGGTTCTCCGCGTGCAGCATTCAACAGTTTTTCTTCATTTACTCACTTGCGTGAGTGGAAGAGCTTATACCATTTCCTAGTTCTATGAGGCCACAAAACGTGTTGATACAACTCAATCCAACACCAATTAAACGCATAACATACACTGGCCGACGATTGATCTTATTCATACCCAGTCGAAATTAACGGACCTGAATCAATATACTTTTCTCCGCAATCACGAGTAAGAAGAATTTTAAGACCAAGTCTTCGTTGTCCATATTTCGAAAACGATACATCTTTATCACATACTTTGCACTTTAAATACTGTTGTAACGCCGTAAGAACCATACAAAAAACGACGGCCGGTATGGCTGGTCTGGTGGCTGGAGTCGCTGAGCGGTGAGTTCACACGGACTGGTCGTGCGCAAGACAGCACGATTCCGGACTGGAATTACTGCTGGACGTCACTACCGCACGGACTGGTTGTGGTGAGCAAGACTCAACCACAGGACGGAAGGAACGGAGGTAGTGCGCAAGACGTCACTACCGGACGGACTGGTTGTGGCGAGCAAGACTCCACCACAGAGCGGATGGAACGGAGATAGTGCGCAAGACATCACTATCGGATGGATGGACTATGCGCAAGACATCACAGTCGCTAGGAGTCGAGAAGGTGTCGGAATGACAGGAGAGACGAACTCTGTCTCCCGAGAGTCGGGACTCCGTATTTATAGCCCGAGCTTCTATTGTACTCGGGCCTCCGTAGTGGGGCAGCGGCGCGGAAGGCCTATGCGCCGGTTCCGCCAAGGCGCGGCTCCCTTCTTCGGAGCGTCGCCAAGGCCTTCAGCTTGTGCGGCAATCTCGAAACTCGCAGAACAATAGTTTCTGCGTTTACACCCCCACATAGCACTGGATGGGCCAATGGGCCAA
Source organism: Trichopria nigra (assembly GCA_030522945.1). Lineage (NCBI taxonomy): Eukaryota > Metazoa > Arthropoda > Insecta > Hymenoptera > Diapriidae > Trichopria > Trichopria nigra. Next base: position 10,549 of record JAPYZR010009885.1, read on the forward strand.
AAATGGACGTCCAATGGACGAAATGTGGACGTAACAGGACGTCCAAAGGACTTGCATGTGCAGAAGTACAAAGTATTATAATAATTAAATAATTAATCCCCGTGAGATGTTCGGCTTCAGCCAAATACTTATGTACGTTTCTGCTTAAACGAATGTCAGTTCTATGCCTCAAAATTAGTAAAGCTAGCGTAACCGAGTAGTAGGATGCGAGCGTAGAGAGCGAAAGTGATGGGTTTTTTTTTAAATTTATTTCAGTACGAAAAAATTAAACTAATGTGAATAATGTACTGCGGCGAAAACAAATGCGGATAAACAAATTATGCAATTATTTGCAAGCAAAGTTACCTGCGTAGAATCTTAATTACTGGTATAAATCTTGGACATTCAATGTTCGTATATACATACCTAATTTTAACCTACTATAGTCCATTATGGACGATATGGACTTAATTGGTAATAATTGTGGACGTCCTATGGGCGTGCGCTACCACCCGCTTGGACGTACTTTGGACGTACTTTGGACGTACTTGTGCTATGTGGGATTATTCCGAGATTCGTTAATTATTCATCCACGGGTGGCCTTTAATTGATCCGATATTCGTCAAAAATTCATACATAATTCTTGGACTTTCAATCGATTTTGATCCAGATGAATATTGGACAGCGCAAAAAAATACATATGCGCTACGTTTATCTAATAAAGCTTTGTGACAGTTTAGATATATGAGCTGTAATGAATGGCAGTGATTTTCATTATAAACTATATATTACCGCCTTGCGTCATCAAAACACGCCAGCATCATCGTTGGAGGATCGAAATTACAGCAGCCGAAAGCAAAAAGGTTATACAGTTAAATAATATAATGGATAATATAATGGACTATATGTAATTGACTTCGTTGGCCGAAACAGTAACTCGATCTTTGTTTAAATTTGGGAATATCCTTTGTCCAGAAGTGAATCGACTTCCGACCGATGCTATATCCACATATATTTAATGTGGGTTCCTGCAGTTTCCTACATCTTCGAAAAATATGAGTAAGATGCTAACTAAAGATCTACTGCTTTCGAATTTATAGCTACTCACATCTGTACCTGGAGCCCCGCACAAACTACATGGACGCTTTTAGGACACTTGTGCAGAGATTTGTGTAAGATGTACCTACTTTGCAAGGACTTTTACTTTCTTACGTATATTACTTCCGTTAATATTAAAATAAATTGAATGATATAAAATCCATTCACTCAATAAAATAATAATATACTTGTACATATAATAAATTGAAACTAGGACATTCATTTTGGAGGTGCAAGACATTTGTCACACAAGCGAAGCTTGTTTGACTGTATTCATGTTTTCATAGGTCAGTTTTACTTGCTTCTTATACCATTACGGTTCAACCAGCAATGTTTATTTCATCATCCCTCACAGGACAACACATAAACATATATACCTCACAACATGTACAACACAATCGTACCCGTCATCGGTCAAATCGGTAATCTAGCCGTAGCAGGCGCACCGTTCTATAAACAAACGTACGGGGCGCGCCGATCACGGAAAAACCAATCACGGTGCCGAAAATTACCGGCTGATGTCGATAGCTGCCACAAATTCGAACCTTCGACAGCAATGTTTATTTTCCGAAATAATATTTTTCAATACAAATTCAGAAAAACATTGTTCGAAGGGGATTCGAACTCGCGACTTGGGAACGTTCAGTTTAAGAGGCCAGCACGCTAACCACTTACCCATCGGCTCCTCAGACTGTATTCATTTCATTAACCGTTATAGTTTGTAATTATCCAAAAAGTTTTAATAATTTTATTTGTGTTCGTCATTCGACTGACGAGAATATCAGGGTCAGGACCAAGGAGCGAAATAGAGCGTGAAATAATGACTAGGTACAAATCTCTTTTGTTCTTTCCCGTTTATTGTCGTCTTAAGGGGTCGCGTTTTCAAAAATCGTTAACAAAAATCGCGAAGACAACCGGTATTACAACAGTGGCATTATCGCGCAATGGAAAACTTTGAACTCTCGTTTGCCGAGTCGGAAACGTAACTGACGACGACTGTACCGCGTCGAAAGCTCGTCGTAACGAAAAAGCCCGAGCGGCTCGTCAAGCGCTGCAATTCACCGAGCGCGGCCACGCCGTCGTTTCTGCAAGTGCCAACTGGAAACTTGCAGAACAACGAGGCGCGACGAAAGCACCGATGCTACATAATGCGACAGTTTCAAAAATCACTCATGTTATAAACAACAATGCCAAAAGTGTATTGTTTTTTGTTAAGAATTATAATATTTGTTAACTGAACTTACTTTCAGCAATTCGTAGAGATAGTACCGAATGTCAAAATCCGTTAAAGTCTGATAAAGCTGCTTAAAATCTGTATTATTAACGTGTTCAAATATGAGTGCAGGAGTTCTTGACACCGGGTCTTTAACAACTGTCTGAAGAGTAATGATATTGGTCCCACCTCTTAGATTTTCTAAAATTTTTATTTCCCTCTTAATTTTCTTCTTTTTGACGGGCTAAAAATAAAATAATATTTTTAATATATGATACTATTGGATAATATTTGAATTATTATACGATGAATATAATAGCTGGGCATGAAATACACACATACGCTGTAACTAACAAATAAAGAATAATTATACCGTACCTTCAGAATTTTAACGACACACTTTTCATTATTAGTAACATTAATGGCTTCAAAAACTTCACTGTACTTCCCTCGACCTAGTTTTCTTACTAATTGGTAATCATCCTGTTGCCTATATAATTAAAAATGTATCATTACTGGGAACAATTATTTCTTTAATGATAATTCTAATGCAGGTTATATGAAAGAATTAAACGAACATATGAAATACCTAGCATATTATTAATTTCATTTAAGTGAGTTTTTCTACATATGTGGCACTTCGCGCCGATCTTCTTAGTGCGGCGGACGGGAGTCAAATCACGTTATTTTTAACTCGAGTTTACGTTAATTAAATAAACTTAAAAAAGGCCTAATAGGTGTTTCTGTATTTGTTTTCAAACTTTTCAATGGTGTCTGTCCTTTTCTCAAAATTTTCCATTGTCACCTTTACAATTTACAAAACATGTTATATCTCAAAAAGTATATTTTTAATATTTTTTTTATAACTTTCTAGTCAATTCGCTATACAGGGCAGACGTGTTTTCGTGGCGCTCTTAGACTTAATTGTTCCGATATTCATTTTTTAGTCTATATCATAGTTGAACGATTTATTTATTTATTACTGCTCTATTATTCCATTGCTTTTTATTCTTTTATATATAGTGGATAGTCAAAGAAGTGTTTTCTCCAGGGGATCCGAGGAGTTGATCCGTTCTCCTGTTGAGAAAAGCGTGTTTTTGGCCAAGTGATGAGACATCTGTACAGATTTTAGTGTGATAATTTCAAACTCAAGAGATTTTGTTTCTAAATACGCCTTTTATTATATTTTTAGTGATATTTCAGTTTCGGCCTTAGTGATTATTTGAACCTTTTCGGTTTTGGAGTTGTGTTTACCATATGCTGTGAACTTGTTTTGTTGTAAATGTAAATATATATATTTAATATTTTGCTCTGCCCAACGTATATTTGTCAATTTTGGTAATTATAAATTAGATTGTAATATACTAGTCTCTTTACTTTATTTATTATTTATCAGTTAGAATTTTTATTATTTATTTCGTATTTATTTATCAGTTATAAATTTTGTTATTGGATTTTATAAGAAATCATCAAATTTGAAGAGCCTTTATATTGACACAACTTGCTTATTTATATTTACGTTTGTTACATCATATGGTGTATATTTGTCGTCAATTATGTCTAATGTGAGCAACAAGAGGTCCCCAACCAAAACCATCAAGTGTTTCTCATGCCCTACAAAGGCACCTATAGATGCGGTTAAAGCAGTTCAGTGCAATGAGTGCAATACTCATTTTCATGCTGGCTGTTTCTCTAGGAGATTCACTGCCAATGGAACTTCTAAATGTTGTGTCAAGATGGAAGCTGCGGGATATAGTTTAAATAAAACCGGAAATTTATCATCATCAAGGCTATCTACATCTAATTATAACGAAACTATGTCATTAAGAAACTTGTGGCACAAAATTGAAGAGAAATTTGAATTTTTAAACGACAGATTGGATTCTATCGAATCAAGAGTCCTTAAATTGAGTGATATTCCAAACCAAATTGCAGACCTGGATAAGCGTATAAGTGCTATTGAAGAATATGCCAACCCCAACCCGATTGACATTCAGGAAATGTCAA
>JAPYZR010009891.1:0-15794 GCA_030522945.1 Trichopria nigra
GATATAATCATATATGATCCATATATAATCATACATGATTCAGATATAATTATATCTGATCCAGATATAATTATATCTAATCCATTTTTTCCCGGGATATATAATTATACATGGTCATATTATATAATTCAGATATTGAACGATATATGACCATAAGTGATAAACATATATACTTATATAAGGTCAAAATTCATATATAATTATATATTGTTATATCTGGAACATATATGATCCAGATATAATTATATCTGATCCAGTTTTTCTGTTTTTTTTTTTTTTTTTTGTTATTCAGAATGTTTTTAATACAAAAATAGAAAGTATTTCTGAATGTAGTGTTTACTTTCATATTGAAATACTCTCGAACTGATATTCCAAACAGATTCCATTAAAAAAAAAATTAACAAAAAAAAAAAAAAAAAAGTATATACAACCTACTCAATTTTAGCTTTTATAAATAATGAATATACAGTTTCGTTTTATGCTTGTGAAAAATTAATGACTATTTTTTTAATTATCTTTGCGAGGCACTCCTACAATATTTGTAAAACCCGATTAAAACAAAATATTCGGAAAAAAATATTAAAATATTAAAATGTTCATTTTGATCCATATTTTAAAATTCATGCAAAATTAATAATATACAAAATTTAAAGAGTTTTCATTAAATCTGCATTTTTCTTTAAATAATACTCAAAGAATTTTATAATATTTAGTATATGTATTTTTTTGTTTTAAATATTATATTAATATTTAATATATTTTTTAATACATGAAATATTTTAATATTTGTTTTTTCCGAATGTTTTATACACGATTTTACAAATATTGTGGGAGTGCCACGAAAAGATAATTAAAAAAAGAGTCATTAATTTTTCACAGGCAGTAGAAAACGGAACAGTATATATTAATTTGTGAAATATTTTATTACATTTTATTAATTGACGTATAAGTCGCAGTTAATACCTAATAAAGCATGACTTAAACGTGAATTTTGGAATCGTTTTATATCAGGCCAAGATGTTCTTTTTGGCAAATTTGATCTTACAACATCCCACGAAATCACTGTAAAAAGTGCCAAATTTAATTAATTCTATCCTCATTACCTTGGCATATACGTAAAAAGAGTTTAATATTACGAAAAGAATTTTTCTTTTCTTTTGCATTTTTCAAGGAATGAATAATGTGAAAATTGAATAAAAATGTGAAGGTCTGTGGAAGTGATCAAATTCAATATTCTGTCCGGCCTCATCTGTTGCGAGGCAAAAAAAAACGTAAAAGGCAATGTAAACAAAAAAAAAAAAAAAAAAGAAAAAGAAAAAAATTGTACGATTTAATTATGACCTTAAATGTTATATATTTTATTCATCAAAATTAGTGAAATGTTATTTTTGTATCCAGGACACCTGAGTTTTAATAATAAACATTGATTGATTTCACTTTTTCTTTTTGATAATGGAAATGTTTGCATCACTTATATTGTCAATAACGTGATTTACACTGCAAATATATTGTATTGAATATTTCAATATAATAAATATGATTTCATTATATTACATATTGGCAATATTGCCAAAATATTGTAAATATTGAAAATTCAACATTTGTTATTTTTTATTTTTATTTATTAATCACTGCACCGACGTTATTAAAAATTTTCTAATGCTAAACATCAGTAAAATTATGCTCACGTATGTCTGTTATAAAAAAAATGTTTCATTTTCTCTTATTTCCTCTTTTACCCTTATTTCTGTTCATTCTCAAAATATATTAAATAGTAAATTTTTCATTTATTTCGACGATCTATTACAGTAAATTAATAAATCTTTTTATTATATCTTTTTATTTAATCGTTCAAAATAATTTCAAATAAAAATTTGAGTCGTGTAAATTCTGAAGAGGACCACAACGAATGGACGAAACATAATGATTTATTAATTAATTATAACAGATCCTCGAAATAAAGAAAATTTCACTATTTAATATCTGCATAAAAATGCATCGAGAAAATTCAAATATGTTCTTTTGATGTTCTCAATGTTTACTATAACGATAAAGAAAATACATTTGTCATATTAAACAAAGGAATCAAGTCCTTGAAAAAGTTACCGAAGTCTTATCGATTCCGCAACCAAAGTTATACCCGTCCAATCCTTAACTTGATCGATTTCATGCCTAAAATCACCGCCTATAGCTTCGAAAGCTTTTCATGAAAGCTTTTCACGAAAGCTCCGTACAAACCCTAACGAAGGAGATCAGCAATGTAAAACAAAGTTTCTGTTTCTTAATTCAAGGTTCAGTGCTTTTATTATTATCAGGGTCAAGAAAGCTCAATTGGGAGTCTTACGGCAAAATAGAAATAACAAAGATGGCAGGTGAAACGTGTATTACCGAAGCTGAAAATCAATAATAGCTCTCGCAGAGGGGGAAGCATCCCCGTGGCTACCCCACTGCCACCCCTCTATAGTTTTCCGCTTTCGGTGACAAACAGAGAAAATGCCTTAGTTCGTGTCGGTCCTCGTTAGTTTATTAGACACACGAGTTCCTTTCTTCGAAGAGTGTCGTATTGTTTATTCACATATAAAACAGTGTGGGTTTTGGAGGGCGGTTAATAAACCTGCCCACGATGTTCGTGCAGGTAAGTACGACATTGTCATCAGATTGCCTTTTAATCGAAAGCTCGTTCGGATGAATTGTATTCGAAATTCGAGCTTGCAACTTGTTGTCTCGCGTGTTTTGCGTGACATTATTTTAAAGCTTGTATTGCTTAAACGAAGAAACTTTTTGAGTTTTTGAAATTAGTCCAGGGTATATATTATAAAAGTCAGGTAATTATAATTGAAAATATGTCACCAGATTTCGTATCAAGTCATTGTTTAAAACAAGCATTGCATGCGTATCATAATGTTATTAAAATGCGAGCTGAAGAGGATGAGTAACCGAGGCTCGTCATGCCAGACCAAAAACTAACCTTTAAAACGTTTAATTATTGCAATTTAAAAGTAATATATATGAAAGTAGTGTTTATATATATTAACACGTTTTATTAATGTATTCAATAATTTAATTTGTACCGCATTAATCATGACTTATTTCACAACTTGTTGCGTCTTTATCACTGGTAAATAATCCACTCTGATGATATCAGTGTACGATGTAAACATTCGTTTTTTTTTTGTCCATCAGACTTTTACAAATTGTCTTTATTTTTCTTATTTTCTTGAAAACTAAAATAAAAAAAGAAATGAATGTTATTCTATTAGTTTCAATACGGCGTATTTAATATTTGTTATTTTCATCTTTGTTTAATACTTTTATTTCTTTTAATGGTCATTTTGTCGGTTTTTATGGTACTGGCTATTTTGTATATTTATGTTTACTTTACTAAGTATGTTCCTTAGACTGGGTTGCAAAGTAATGAATGAAATTAAAACCCAGACGAATTCGTTCATTTGACACGTGTTGATTGATACTAAACTTACCAAGTGAAATTTCAAATATTACAAATGTTTAGACGATGTATGTGGGTGACATTGTATATAACACACACACACACACACACACATATACATTCATTTTTATCCAATGGTTCTAATAATTAATATTTTAAAAATATTTTTATATATTTTTATATGTTTTTATACATGTTTGTATATATAATTTTAGAGAGTACACATGTATATATATTGTAGTTTTTTCTTTTTCATTATAATTATATGATTTTAAACGCATTTGGATGCAACCAAGTTTGAAGTAGCTGATCGTGAATCACAAGTAAAAATATACATATTCAAAATGTGGATTTATTCCTTTTTAAACGACAAAAAAAAAGGAGGAGGTTCTTTAATATATGCTGTAGTAAAAAATGATGATTGTTGATACATTTCAAATAAAAAAGCTTGAACCATCATAGTGTGGTTTTTTTGAAAGAAGCACATTTACGAGTGATCAATTTATTCGCTTTTCAATTCGTAATGTATTCGTCATTTGGAAATTTTTGTTTTTTTTCATTCATGCCAAATTTCCCAATATGTCATAAATTTTATAAGGCATGCATAAATGAAATTAATCTTTCATTTTTAAAACGAGTTGCGCTTTTATCAAACATCTGTAAGGTACATGGGTAATATTTATTATTTTGTAATGACTTTTGCAGCATCCAGAAAATAAATAAGTTGCACGGCATTACGCATCAGAATAAAGCAAAATAATTTTTAACAAAGTTATACGCCTGCCATTTTCAATTTTTCTTATTTTAAACGATTGCAGCAGGATTACACGTAAACCAATTTATTTTATCTTAATTACATAATTATATCTATAGATATATTACTTTTAAGTAATAGAATTACAATATGCCAACACACATTAAAAATATTTCAGTATAATAAACGATTTCATTTCCATATATATTACAACATATCAAAAAAGTCAAAAGTTCTGCAGATTTGCTTATATACGACTTAATTTCACAGTTTTCAAATTTTACGATTTAATATCATCGATTTTAGAAAATGTTCTGTCTTTAATCAAATTAATGTTTTATAATTATAATTAATGGTTTATAAATTTACTTATATATATATATATATATATATAGACATAACTATTATTTTAGTAATTTGAAGAAAGAATTAATTATAGATACTAAAAAAATCGATTATTTTTAATCGACATTATAATCTGATATGTGTATATTCCCATAATCAAGTCATTAATTTCCCAACGTCCCAAAACAATACAATCAGCTGATTAGCCAAATCTAAGTATTCGTGCGCACGAGGGTGATATCTTCGCAGGGGGTGAGCGGATTAATTAAAAAAAAAAAGAAACCTTATCACACGAACATCGGCTATCGCTGATAGTACGACTCGCATTAATTCCTCGATCTAGGAGATTGCGCGACAAAGAAAAGCATGACACACTGCTAAATTAAAGGCGTGGTGAATTGTTGTCTTCCGGAGGCTCGCCTATATCAATATACGAAAATAAGTCTCTCTTGGGGATGTCGTTATAATGCCTTCGTTCCTGGAATTGCTATTTCTTTCCATTTTATTTTCGTCAATATTTTTATATAAGCTCAATCGTTAAGGGATTCCCTTGTCCGAACCATTGTCTGAAATTTTAGTCTTAAAAACTATTTTTTCTATAGTATATTACAGTATATAGTATGTCTCAACATTGATAAAAGTGAAGATACTGAAAACGAAAAGAAGAATAATTAATCAAATATTTATATTCCACTACAATCTATTGACAAAGATATAATAATAATAATAATAATAATAATAATAATAATAATAATAACATATATAGAGAAGTTTATATATATATTGTTTAGAAAATGCGTGACTTTCATAATTGCGTTTATAAAGTGCTTTTAAAATGGACTTAAGAAATAAGTATATAGGATCACTTGAATGACAATATTTATAGACGATCCCTAGTAGAAAATGATACCAGTTTCTGCCCAATTTTTGTGGCCTCTGTATGTTACAAGTAATGGAGTCTAGAAAAAGGAGCCATAAACTGGTCTTGTTTTCTACTAGGGATAAATTTTTGTTTGTTTGTATATAAACAATAAATGAATCTTTTATAATAGAATACCGACGGAGAGTAATGCGAAAGGTCTTTCAAATTTTAACATAAAGATATTTTGAATTCATGTGAAATTTATTTAAAAATAAATAAAAATAAATTGATACGATTTTCCGAAGTAATGTAACAAACACGAACTACCTGAAGCGATCCTGTGAACTGTGAGCGATGTAAATTATTTGTATTTTCATGTAAACAAAATGTTTTTTCACTTGTTTTTTCAATGGACTTTACTCTAACGAACAAATTGCTTTTCTTATTAATTTGCATGTGAAAAGCTTTAAAAAAAAAAAAAAAGATAGATTGACGTTGAAATTATTATTTTCGTAAACAAAGTTTGTTGTAAATTGTTTATGCATTAACTTATCATCATAAATATATTTATTTTTCTGTTTTTATTGTGATAAAAAAAAAAAAAATTTTTCATTCGCCCCCGGCATATGCAGTGACTGGATCAAATTTAAAATTTAATATTTTTTTCTAAAAGCGTCGAAATTCTAAAATACGTGGATTTCGATGTTTTAGTCTGAAAATTTGTTCGAACAATACTGTTCGATCTATGTTGTACTATACGACATGAGTTTTGGTTGAATGACTATGAACGACTTCGCATTTATGCACTTCGTTCAACTGCGTTAGATTAAAATAGAACGTTACTGCAAAGAATATTGGCAAACGGTTGCGTAAATATATGAAAAGTTTTATGATTGTTGGCGGAAAAGGAACTACAATTGGCTAAATATATAACCGATAAGAATAATGCAAATTACGCAAAAAAATCAAAAGTATATATTACAATATCAACAATCATAGAGGTACACGAGAAAAATATTAGTAATCCAACTATATTATAGTTGACACAATCATTCTTTTTTCTATGGTTACAACACCATATCGAAGTTGCTCTAATATAGTAATAACTCTTTTGATTCGTGATAAAAAGTATATGGATAATATATGTGATTCCACTTTCTAGACAAAAATTGAAAGAAACACCAAAACATTTTTTGTTAGATCGAAGTTTCGATTGAGTATCACATTTTGCAGTGCGATGTAAACATTGAAAATCATATATGCATGAATACCATTTTCATGAAAAAATTTCCATGCGTTTTTAGGTAGTGTTCCATATAATATTATTTGTCTAAAAACTTTTGTTTGACATTTTAAACGACTGCAAAACTGAAAAATAAAAATCGTGGTATCCTTTGACTTCCATAAAAGCAGTAAATTGAATTCAAAGTTGATGTATATACAAAGAGTTAACTTTTTAACGTTATTTAACGTTATTTTCATAAAACTGACGTAATAAGTTAGTTAGCTTTTGACTTCTGAAAAATTGTTTAATGCAATCCGAAAACTTTAATATGATTGCAAATTTTATGTTTTTTTTTTTTTTTTTTTTTTTTTTTTTTTTTTTTTTTTTTTTTTTTTTTTTTTTTTTTTTTTTTTTTTTTTTTTTTTTTTTTTTTTTTTTATGTCTGAAACTGAAAAACAGTTTTTCTTATGTCTTTAAAAAGTGGAATTATCTGTTTTGTCCAAGCGACTACAGATATATATATACAATATAAAATGAAAGGTATTGAGTTCGCAAAAATAATATTGAGAACAATGAGGAAGCATTTAATATAGTATTCGTGTTCGAAAACAAATGAATACTATTGGATGCTTCCCATTGTTATCGATGCTATTTTTGAAACCTTAATACTTTTTCGATCATTTTTTTTCAGTTACATATCGAACGTGTAGTTTTATGGAATGATATTTCAAAACTGTCGAGATGACAATTCCGAAAAATCCTACTGGAGTGTTAAGAAGTAAAATGTGATCTATTAAAAAAAAGCAACATAATTAATAAAAATGTTAATTAGGTATCTTAAATATAATCAACATCTTGTAATGATGAAATTTAACAAATCATAATAAACACAAAGAAATCAAAATTTAATTTCTGTACTATGAAAAATATTAAAAAGCTCAATATATACAAATATGTTTTAAAAATGACAATTATTGACAGAATATCGACGTTAAATAAATGAATAAAAAAAATTGACGATAAAAAATTAACAGAAATTTATAAATTTTTAGAAATAAATATATTATATTAAATAAAATATATTATGATAAAACTGATAATAATACAATCGAATAAAAAATCATTTTTATCAGAAGTAGAATGACGATTGAATAATAATATCCCTGGTAGAAATTGCAAGCATTTATTAGACATTTTTTGTCTAACATTCTTATGTAATGACTAAGAAAAGGACATTAAAAGTCGACAATTTATAGACAAAAATTTGAGAATGTTTAAATTAATTGTTAGGCAGTTTTTTAGATATTATTTGCGTAAAAATTGCAAGCATTTAACATTTTTATTAGACAATCATTGCCTAGAATGTTTGTGTACAATTTAAGTCTAATTTTATTACCTAATATTTAGATAACATTTCTCAGACATAGATTAAAATAGTTTTATTTGATATTTAATGGATACAATAATTGTGGCCAATTAATGCACATTTTTACTGTCCAATATAATTAGACAATTTTGTAAGAATTTTTCATTTCAGATTTGTTTTGTAGATAAGTTATGTCTATTTTATGCACATTTGATTATACCCATTTTCAAATATATAGCAAATATATTTGATAATATCGAACATATTTGCCTAATTGTTAGTTTTAATCTAACAATATACTGTTCTGAAATTCTACCAGGATAAAGGAAATGAGTATATATTGATTAAAATTGATACAGTATATACATAGAGTTAAAAGCACCAGGGAATAGATGAAGCGAGACATTTATGCGGAGAAATTCTCCAGATTTCTTAAAATGAAAACCGAGCAATTCTATGATAAACAATATAAACTTTTATCTTAAAGTTTCAATAAAGTCTCATTTGAGTAAAGCTGTTATTTGAGTAAAGCTGTTATTTGAGTAAAGCTCTTATTTGATTTTTTTTTAAGCTCTAAACAGAAATTTCTTTAAAAATACTGTAGAGTTGATGGCTTTTAATGTTTTAATTTTCATGTTTTAATAAAAGTATATATTTCTTTTCAGATTTTTTTCATGACTGGAAGAGTTCATTTTTTTTCTTATTTTTTTTTTTTTTTTTTTTTTTTTTTTTTTTTTTTTTTTTTTTTTTTTTTTTTTTTTTTTTTTTTTTTTTTTTTTTTTTTTTTTTTTCTGCGCTATATATGGAGCCACGAGTTTTCCTTGGCCAATTCTGTTTCATTCAATTTTCCCTAATAGCATTCGACGTAGTATCGAGTACATTTATGACTTTAATCAAATTCCTCCGGTGACCCAAGAAGATGTCTACGCTCAAGCCAATATTATCGAAAGTTATTGTTCGTATTCAGAATACTCTCCTCTTAATTGTATTTCATTAAACATCTGTATACTATTTGATCCTATGAATTATTATCACATCTACCAAATTTTAATGAATCAAAGAAAATTTATCAGTCAATCGATTTAAATTGATACAAAATGTGCCGCGTTATAGCTGTTGCATTCTTGAAGTGATTCGCCTAAACGCCGTCATTGAATTGAATTGAATTGAATTGTACCTAAACGTGTGAACGCTTAAATGACGATTCACTTCAAGAATTAAGAATCACTTTATTTTCTTTTATGATTGCAATGAATACTACTGTAAAGCACAGTTTAGTGTTGTTACGAGTTTCACTGTATTATTATTGGAAAGTAGTAGGTAGTATAACATTCTTTTCACACGTTGTAATCAAGTAGTATATTTTGAAAATTCATTTTTCAAAAATGATTTAAAAATATTGTCGCTTAAAAAATTTTACCGCGGATTCAAACATTTACATGAATATTACTTGTTATGTAACTGTTACATAGTTGTTTCGTAATTGTTACATGATTGTCAAAATTGGGCTTGCTGGGTTTTCTGTTCTATGAAATAATTTCGAAAATATTCTATATCATTTTTCTAACAGTATTACTTGAGGAAGCTCCAGCATTGAATTGAAAAAGGAGTTTCTCGAGACAACGATCAAAAACATACTTAGGATTTCAACGACTGATCTGAGCGAGTGTTATTACACACCACAGATAGAAAACATAAAATAAAAAAATCCATGACAAAGAAATAAAAAAATGAATAAAACACAGAAAGGTATCTAATACAAAATAACAACATGAATAAATGATATATTACATGAAACACCATAGCAAGTGTAACTTAAAACACAACGAAATTAAATATCTATCCACCATTTTGAATTTTGAAAATTTACCCCAACGTCAGAATTTCAAACCTGCTCCGCCTGCTCCGCTTTTTTATTATTATAGTACAAAAGTATACATAAAAAGTTTTTATGAGATTATAGAGAGATATCTCATGAATTCTCGGATATCGAAAATGCTCCAATTCATCCTTAAATTGATGTCTTTACTACATGATTAAGTATCATTGGAATTACTTAACATCGTTTTGTTAAAATCCTTTCATTTTTCGAAATTTCAAGAAATTATTAAATTCATAAATGATATTAATTTGTTCAAACTTTCTTTGGATATTCCTTTATTTCCTTCAATAATACCATAATAAAACCAACTTTCTTGTTTAAAATTGTCTGAAAAATCTACCAGACTTTTTTTTATTCCAAAAAACATTTTCGCACGTGGGATTTATGGGATCACATATGGAATCAGTAGGGAACGACCTGTATAAAGATCAACACCGATATGTCAACCAGCCAATGGTTGCATTGCAATGTTGATAATTTACAAGATAACTTTCATTACTAACGCGGATAGATCAAAGATAATCATGACTACAAGCCAATTTGTTGTCTTTCAAAATCCGACGACAATGAATTGACAGTCGGCTTTGACAGCTACCATTTATTGATTTAATAAAACCCAGCAGTTCTTTATCACAGTGCATTGTTTTCACTGTCATGCGCGTAAACAGTGCGCGACAGACGCAACGATATCAGACTATCAGTGATTTTTTTGTTGAATATATGAATATATCACTAAACTCAAAACAATGCCTTGAGCCTATTAATTCGTCAATTTAATTTCTGAACGTTATTTATAAACCAATGATATAATAGGAACGAATCAACTATCAATTTTAATTGTATGAATAAATTCAAATCATAAGAGTGTTTACTAAATGTCCAGCATATATGCACATCCTAATTAATATAAATGAGTATGTCGGAAAAATAAACTAATGTCTGTTTTAAAAAAAAACCACTCATTATTAATTCTGTACATATTACTTAAATTGTTACTACAGTACAACTATATATATAGTATTACAGTTAAATAATTATTAATAAAAGTAATTCAATAAATATACATTTTATTAAAGAAATTTTAATCCTTTCCTTTTGTAATTATACCATCTAAAATTTAATTCCCCAGACTAACGTACACCCCATTCACGTCCAATGTGCGTCCGATACCATTCAATTTTATCAGTTTATATACCCAGTGTATCTATAAAGTATCCAAGGTTATATAATTTTGTTTAACGTCCATCCAGTATACGAATACAATCGATCAAATACTTCATTGATGGAGATACGTCAATTAGATGTATCGGAATATTTATAATACAAAAAATGAACATAAATATAAACAATGAAAGTAGGCGAACATTGACACGAATTTTTACAAAGTGGCAAAACATTATATACAACTATTTAAGATTAAATAATTTAAACATCAACTTTTGTTTATTAATAGTTTTACCAATAATTTAGCAATAATTTTGCTAATTGTTTTTCAATTATTCCTTTTTTACGGACAGATTATTCCGATTCGATAGTGACATAACCTCAAAATATTTCGAAAATGCATTTTCTAATGTTCCCGTGGTTACTCCCAGAAAAGTCGCAGGGTTTGACTGATAAACAAACAAAGATGGCCGCATAGTCAAAATAATTTTGAACGAGGAATTTAATGGTGACCTTCATTTTGAACTTGGCGAACAAGGTTTTATCAAGGTCAACTTCGTTTGTTTGTTTGTTTGTTTGTTTGTTTGTTTTTTAATGGAAACCACCCTTTTTTATTGCGGTAATCGATAGAGCGGGCAATTTTACATTCAAATCTGAATTGAAGTTATATAAATCCGGGTTGACCTTAAAGGTCAATTCAAAGTTATTTAAACTGACATAAGTTATGGAAACCTGAAAAAATAAAAGCTTCATGAAAATTGTGTGTTCCGTTACTTATTGATTTAAAGAAGAAGTGTACTGACCTTCACTTTGACCTTGTTGGAGATAACCTTCAGGGTCATTTCAAGGTCAACTTTGTTGTTTTAAATGGAAACCGCCCTTTTCCCTCTCAAAAATGTCATCAGGTCATAGGTCAGGTGTGACTCTGATAGGTACTCAAAGGTTATTTAAATTTTGATCTACTTTCGATTACCGCTATATTGTGTTTCCATGTAAAAACACAAAGTTGACCTTAATATAACTTTAAAGCTTATCACCAAGGTCAAAATGAAGATCACCGTTAAATTCCTCTTTCAAAATGATCTATGACCATGTTTGTTTATTAGTCAAACCCTTCGACATTTCTGGGTGTTTCTTGAAGAAGCTTTTCCTATCTTATTTCTAATGATGATATGTAAGTTGAGTTGAAGTTTCCAAATTATTCTTGAGAATCTTTCTGCAAAGTTGTATTTACACATTAAGACGATATGATAGTTTTCTTAAATCTTGCAAATTTGTGATATATTGACCAAAAAATGACTGAAGCTATATTCTCTGCTAACTTTGGCCAGCGAAATTTTTCAACAGATAAATCACTGCGTTCACCAAACAGTAATAAGTTCCTTTACTGTCGCGTCTATATCGAGCATGGTATACTGTCGAAAGAGTATTAGGCACGTCCCCGGCACATTTTTCCCATCGTGACTTAAAGCCCAAACGACCTCTTCCTGTATACATTCAAAGAGCTCACTACTGGCGTCTTTTCAACATCCGCGTGACGTCATTGAAGCCGACCCAGTGCACGCGTGCGATACGTATTGCGCGCGCGACGATATTCGCGCCTCTAAAGCAAAAGGCATGACGCCGGACCCGGAGTGTATAGTAGCGTCGGGAGAGGCGTAATGCCACGGACGGTCCTCCCGTGTCGTCGGCACATTTCGCCCCGAACTTACGGAAGTCTACCGAAAGTGCTGACCGGTCGGTAAAACAAAAAATCCATCGTTTAAAGAAAAAAAAAATTTTTTTCTAAAAAATTGCCTATAGAAAAAAGTTTTGTCTTGTGCCCATCCGAGGGTCATGAAGTAAAATCCTAGCACGCTGATTCCGAGGAGGGTGTGAAAGCGGAACACCGAAGGTATTTTTAGATAGTGCCGAAATATGGCTATTGGCTTGTTATTTACGCGTGATTTTATGGCCGATTATCATATCACCAAAACCACTGGGATTTCCTGAGGAACTCGCCGTCGTAAAATGGCTGTATGCATATATATATTGAATCATACGTGACACGTGATACATGGTATCTTGTTTATCTTGTCATCGCGTTTTATCGTCTTGTCTTCTTGTAATATTGATATATTGTTGTATTGTCATCTTGTCGTTTTGTCACGTAGATAGTTTATCATATTGTCATCTTGTAATGTTTTATCATTTTTTCATTTTTTCATCGTTTCGTCGTTTTATCTGTTCATCTTTTACCTTTTCATCTTTCATATTTTCATCTTTTCATCTCATCTCTTTGTATTTATGTATTTTCATGTTGTAATTGTGTTATATTTTCATCTTGTCATTTTATGTCGTCTACTTTGTAATCTTATCATTATGTTATCTAGTCAGTTTGTCATCTTCTCATCTTACCCTATCGTAATGTCATATTTTCATCTTGTCATTATGTAAATTTGTTTTATTGTTACATTGTCATATAGTCACATTGTCATTAATATTTTTATCTTGCCGTTATGTCGTCTACTTTGTCATCTTAACATTTTATCATCTAGTCAGTTGGTCATCTTTCACTTTGTCGTTTTGTGATCTCGTAATTCTGTCATCTTGTAATTTTGTCATCAATTCATCTTTTCATCTAATTGTGACCTTATCATTTTGACATTTTTTTATATTGTCATATTGCTATATTTTGTCATCATTTCGTCTTCTCGTCGTGTTACTTTATAGTATCGTCATATTGCCATCTTGTTTATCTTATTCAGATACATTTATATGTATAAAATGACCCCATTTCCGTAATGCTGACGTACGAGTATACAATTGTGCTTGATATTCTTTTGTGTCATAACTATATAGATAAATTCGTATTGTCTGGGAGAATTGAGAACCGTTACAAAGAAAATAAAAATGTTATACGCACACATTTATGACTCGTATGGTCACAAGTTGATGCAGATGTGAAAAGATGGGATGTGCGTCTACATATATACGACGATCGAGTGTATGTGTGCGTGTGTCTGGGATGCGTGAGCGCGAAAATGGTTTCACGTGGAGAAAAGGTCACGTTTGATTATGAGCTGTCATCATCGATCAAGCTCTGATATTGTACAGAAGTCTAATACATACGCATTTTGGCTGATAATAGAAATATTTACGGCGAATTCACAAAGATTATAAATGATGATTTGGATGAATCCTATTCTAAAATCGTTCCGGTCAATTTTTAACTTTTCTTCGGAAAAAAAATTTTTCTTAATATTTTGCCATTGAATGATGTTGAATGAAATTGAATGAAGTTGAATGATGTTGAATGAAATTGAATGATGTCGAATGATGTTGAATGATGTTGAATGACAATGAATAGTGAAGAAGGTTAGAACTTAATAGTATTTGCAAATGTTAAGAAAAGATTCTTTCGTATAATTTTTAAAACTCGATAAACACTTGATGACAGCAGGTCACACAGAAGTTTCAGTAACGTTACAGAAATTGAAAATGTCCTACCATAAGAATATATTTCAAATGTAATGCTGGTTGAAAAATCTCTTCCGTGATACGAAGGAAACAAGATCTAAACAGGACATTATCAGTTTCTACGACAATTCAACCTTCTTTGTGATCAACTGAGTTGCAATCGCTAAGGAAGATTTTTCAAATCTGAATTTTAGGGATACATTTTTTTATTAGGGATGTAATTTCATAATTTATCAAGTTCTGTTTTTCTTTTACTAATTTTGGGAGGAGAGGGGGGAGATAAAGAACTATATTCTGTTTCTTTTTTCTTTATATATATATGTGCATTCTAATATAATGCATCGAGTTCGTTCTGAATGAATGTATACTTGTTGTTTACAAAAGCCGTTTAAAAACAAATCATTGATTCAATGAAACGCTTCTTCCAATAGACACAATAAAATCTTTATTTAAATGAATGAACGGCTTTGCGCACGTTACACTATTGTGTAATATAATTTGTCGCACATTTATAGTTAAAATGTCACCCTTTAATTAAGCTTCAGATCGACATCTGTCAGAATTGTTACCATCCATCCGCACGCCGGGTGGACCAGAAAAGAGGGAAGTACGAGAAAAACCATCTTAAGAATCCTGATTGCAAAGATTGCACCGGCCTGAAACTTATCGATTGGCATTCGCAAAACCATCGCATATGTATACAGTTCAAGTGGAAGATGCAGGGACTTATGTCAGTGACGCGTGACTTGCATGATGATAACGAATATATCGTTGCGCGCGAGCCCAGTGCGACATTGATCTGATCAGTTTTAAAAAGTGCCGCTCTGACGCGAACGATGACGCGCGGATTCGTTGGTTATGCGATTGACCTATACCCATTGATTCGACGAGTTGCCGCAATAGCCGCAGATTGCTTTTCATCTCGCCAGAAATTTGATTTTGCTTATCTTCAGCTTTGTAATAGATTTTTTAAACAATATCGGTTACCTTACATATATAGGAAAAGTATATATATATATATACAGGGTGTTTCATTTTAATCCGACCACGCAGATACCTCTGTAAAAATGAATGATATCAAAAAATGACCTGCACAAAAGTTGAAGGGGATAGAGGGGGCCATCCAATGGTGCCAACAATCTTGACCTTAAACTCGATTTTCAAGGTTATTTCAAGGTCATAGTGATTTCTTTAAATGGGAACCCCTATTTTTTATCCCGGATTTGGAAAGAGCGGAAAATTTTACGTTCAAAACGATATTTATACGATATTTTCAACAAGGTCATGGC
>JAPYZR010009892.1:0-10982 GCA_030522945.1 Trichopria nigra
TAATTATTCGGCATTTTCTATTCAAATTTCTCTGTCATTTCTTGTACATTTTTCTGCAATTGTGATTTGCACGGATATTTTTCTGCGATTTATCTGCTATAGATCTCTGCAAAATCATTTGCAGAGTATTCACAGCAAAATGGCAGAGACATTTTTTCGCCAGGGAACAACGTTGTAAACTTCTGGCAGATTTATTTTGTATATCTTATTTTAGACTTTTTTTTATATAATTACTGCAAGTTAGTCATTTTCAAGTTATTCACACGTCGCTGGATTCTAATTTATAATCAAATTGTATATTTATTGTACATTACGATTACTATCAAAAATTTCTTTTCTGGCGAGGTGAGTATTCCCACCACTGGTGGATATATTCATAAAACTAATCAGTTCTAAGTTATAGGCCTATTCAAAAACAGTTTATGAAAGCATTCCATATGGTCTGAAACGTGGACATTTGACGAGAAAATAGGGGGTCATTTTTTTTGCCAGCGTGACCAATATACTTCTTCCGACCTACGGTGCGGGTCGAAGGAATAAATATTTCCACGAGAAAGCCCGTGCAAAAATCTACAAAATCTATATTTAACATTTTTTTTTCTAACTAACGATTAATTAACGAAAAATTTGCCATAAAAGGCAATACTGAAAATTCAAAAAAATGAAACAATACTCTAAAATTTTTTTATGGAGGAATACAAATTTGTTGTATTGGCCAAAATTAACATTTACATATACCCGAATTATATAATATGTGATGAATATAAAAATTAAAAGATACGTTCAAAAAAGTGGCTCTTTTTACATGGAATGCCCCATATATAGGTATAGTCTTATAAAGTCGGTTGTTTATTTATTTTTTTTTTTTTAATTAATTTTATTAGAATTGGTACTTTTCAAGGACTGAGTTCATTCAACTAAAATATTTACTCGGAGGTTGTTGGTATCGCCGAATCCTATCAGATAGCAAAACAGCAGGCAGGTATATATACGTCTCCCATCATCACCTTTCTTTTCTTGACAATAACATACCTGCATATTTCCAGGTAATTGTTGAAATTGGCATATTTTCGGCAATTTGAAAACATGAAACGATTCGCGTTTCAACACGTTTAGGTCTTCCGAGAATTCGATGATTTCGCAGTGAAATCTTGTTTTCCTTTCCTTCCGAAAGAAAAACCCATATGCACGGAACAACTTCTAACAAATGTTATATTGGTCTCTCATCGATACGACATGTGGTGGGAGGAAACGTATCCTTGCAAATGCGCTTATTCGTTAGGGACGCTTAAATCAAAACCATTCAAGACCTTCGCAAAGTCGGGTCAGTTCAAGAAAAGCTCAAGTTCTTGTAATATAGATGACGTGTAGAAATCTGGTTGTAGCGTTGACGAAAATATAATTTGTGCAATTCAATCTGGAGAACTATATCAACTATAAATTTACAACAGTGAACAGAATCATAACAATATGAATCAAGCTTCCAGCAGGTGAGTTAAATATTTATATGATGCATAATATACAGCAAATATGAGTCATCGTTAAATATCACATTAAAAATTGTCCTTTTTGTGAACACTTTTTAAATTAAGTTATGACATGAATTATAGTACATCAGCTACAGTGTAACATTTTTTGTTGTCATTTTGTTTCACAATGGAAAATATATAAGCTTAAAGAAAGTTTTTATTATAAAATGTTACTTTTGATTTTACAATCTGATTTTAAATTCATTAAATATTTATTATATGTATACGGTTTCGGATAATCGCGGGACAATACACGATCTCCAAAATAAGAAATGACCCGCCCAGCAAACGACGAGAATGCATTGAAATGAATAGAAATACATTATTGATATCTATGCAATTGAATTCGTTATTTGAACTTTTTCAATCCACTTTAATGCACGAATGCACTTTAATGCAAAATTATGGATTGAAGCAACTACTGTTCAATGCATTTGAATGCATAAATGATAATTTTGTTTCTGTGCGAGCAGTGCGAATGCACTTGAATAAAAATTTGTGGATTGAAATTTCTACCATTCAATAGTGCGCATTTTAATCCACAAATAATATATTTCAATAATACGTTAATTGTGAATGCACTTTAATGCCCGCAATTTCAAAAATCTTCCCTTCAATAATGCATTTGAATCCACAAATAATATATCAAAATTGCAACGAAAAGTTGCGTATCGGACCCTGCGGTTTATCGCACGGGTGCCCCCAAGCACCGTGCCGTTCCTGAGGAACTAGAGACTATATAGCGTCAAGTATATCCAGTAAGCCAAAAAGCATTCAATTGCCAGAAATAGGATTAATAATGATAGAGAAGTATTCGTTTCAGTCCAAAACTATTTCTGGTACTTGACTGCGCTTCTTGGTTTACTGATGGGTACATAGTTCACCCGTGCTCCTGCCGGTGCTACACGGGCTATACGCTAGCCGGCGTATACTCGAGGTCCTATAGCGACCTCCAACCCTGCAAACACAAAATGTAACCTTTATATAATTATATATAATGTAACATTTATATAATTGTTACTTGTTACATAAATGTTACATAGTCGTAATATAGCTGTTACTTTTGTGTTTGTTGGGAAGGCCTCTGATTGGCCCACCGTTTCCCCCTCTCGCGCTAGCATATACGGCAAGGACGCGACAAGCGTAGCGTCATTCTATTCTATTCTCGTCTATGGCTCGGAATCGATCGAGATCGCGAAAATAAAGAGAGCCTTTTGCTATTTTTCGTTTTCCCGTCAGATTATTTTGCGGAGCTCTGTATACCGTGGACAAACGGGTAAAACCGTCTTCTGAAGACATCCGAGAACTCTTTTCCCTCACGGTGGTGCTGATAATATCGTCGTTGCGACCGTGTGTCACCTGCGATTTGCGAGGAATATTGCGAGCGGAATACTTCCGGAGATTTTGTAAGTGTGATTGAGCTCTTTCTTTCCCTCCCCCGCGTGCCCCCTATGCGATTCGAGTAAAATTCTACTTTTTGTCGTCGATCGCGTTGCATATTTTTCTTTTGGCCCCTTCCGGTTATTTTATAATGGCGGAGTCCCATGGACGCAGATCTGCGGAAATGCGGAAACGGCGAAAATCTTCTGATTGTTCATACAAATTTCCGCCGATTTCTAACTGCTTTTTGCACACTGTGGCGCAATTTTTCTTGCGGAAAACGAAAAAAAAATTACAATGTCTTCAGCACGTCAAATCTTACCAGGGATGCCGAGGATTCAAACGATATTAGTAATAAGCATTGTGTGATTTTCAATTTTTCAGCATAGTCAACGTCTTTGCTATTACGTTTGTTTACATGCGCGCCAAAAACAAAACATGTACTAAACGTGCGCCGTTCCAATAAAATTACATTTCCTTATGTCCCATGGCAGAAAGTATATGTAATCTTCATCGGTCGCTATTCAGAACATAATATGACTTTTTCTGCTTCTATCTCCCTGGATTTTAAGAGGCATCCAACTAGCGGAGTGTCAATTATTTCACGTATCTCTACGATTTTGCCGCATTTTAACAAAAAAAAAAATGCACTTCAGAATTGCAATTTTCAATTCATTTTAATGCATTTTCGTTCGCTGCAGCATATATATATAAAATGGATTGAAATGCATTCAAATGTATTTAAAATTTGTATGCATTTTAATGCCAATCCATTTCAATGCGCTATTTTATTGAATTCTCGTTTGCTGGGCGTGTTATATATATATGTATATATATGTGAGAATAATGCCACCTGAAATTCATTAAGTTATGCCAAGGTATAGATACGTTAAAAAAAAATAGAATCACACAAGTATATATTATTTGCAGTCGCTCTTAAAAAAATATTCGGCTGGATTGTCTGAGTTTCAGCAAGTAGTCCACCCGTAATCCAATTGAATCAGCTGGTCTTTTACAACAGGATATGATTATCGATTAATTTAGCATGATTTTTTAAGTATTTTCTTTTTTGGACTTGCTATAATTGCGAACGTACGCGTTATCCTTATCAATATTGAACATTGTTTCTTTTTAAAAATATCGTATTCATCCATTAATACTAATTTAGGAAATATGTTACTAGATCAATATATTACTAGATTAATATATATGCTCTATGCATAAATATTCTATTTTCAAACAGTTTTCTGAAATCATACATTGATTAGCTACGAAGAATGCGAAAGATTATGAGAGTGTTTGCAATTCCAGCGGTTCATCAGGTGGAGTACGTACAAAGATTACAATGGACGAAGGCAAGGGTAAAGCATTGACGGATCTGGTGGATATTGAAAATATTATAAGGCGTGTCATTGATATACCTCTACCGAGCAATGAGGGACATATGCCAATAAATTTTAATGTTATCCCACCTACAGTAGAAACTCCGTCGAATATAGGTAACATTAATGAAGCAATAATTAGTCAGGCTTCGAAAAAATTTAGATTCTCGAGCATGGAGGGATTTGACAGTTTTAAGCGACGATGTACGTATACACAGCGTGACGAGAGCCTCTCTGAAACAGACTCCAATGACGAGGAAATCGATTACGATTGCACGAGTTACCTAGCCATGAACATGGACAATCTCGTAAAACTGGACGCAGAGCTTCCTAATTTTCCAGCTAATTCTTCTGTCTCTCACCAGGTACTTCAACTAAAGATTTCATATTTATACGTGGAAAGAAATGTAATACATACTGAATATCGCACGAAAACATGAATCGTAGCCAGAACAATGAGTGTATTCAAAATCCTATAATATCGTTTTTTTTTTCTTTTAAGTCAATGATGTATTAATGGAAATTTCAGTTCTCGGAAATGATGACGTGGATAGGCAAAATGCCCTACTTCACAAGTTTGTCTAGATGCACTCAGGGACAGTTGCTGAAGAGAAGTTGGGATGACATACTTATCATGATGTACATGCAGCGTTCCATGATTGCTACTGACGTAATCGTTATATCTCAAGATATAACAGTGAACAAAGAGATGGCTAAAGCTGCAGGGTTGGAGGATTTATTCAACGAAATGATGATGATGATATGTACGATGAAAAAGCTTAATGTGAAAACGCCTGAATTCGCATGTTTGAAGTTAGTATAACTATTCACACATACAGTACTAGACATAGGTCAGTTTTATACCATTGCCGTTCAACTAGCAAGGTTTATCATAATCCCTCATATGACAACACAATTCACTACTTTTATATACTTAATGTACTTATATGTATTTAGGGCACTGATTTTATTCGATCCTTATGAAGGAAACATGGAAAACGAGGAGATGGTAATAGGTATTCAGGCGAAACTTCATGCAGAGTTCGAATCTTACAGCTCACAAAATCCCCAGGGTTATCTACGACTCTCAAAAATATCTCTACGACTGCCTCCAATGCGAGCTCTACGCCACAAATGCGAGAAAAATACGGAAGCGGTTCGACTTTTCCGGCTGCGTGGGCAAAACTACGATGAAATGGAATTTTCGACGTCGCTCTCAATCATTAATGATAAAGCATCTGAAGCGGCGACGCAATAATCGTATTTATAATATATTTTTCATCATCTACTTCGTTCGTTTCCACGTTATGCAGTAGAGTAGAAGGTACGTTCAAGGAAAACACGCGTGAATTCGCATGTCTGTAGTTAGTATAACTATTCAAAATATACAGTATATTAGTAGACATAGGTCAGTTTTACTTGCATCTATATAGCATTACCGTTCAACTAGCAAGGTTTATCAAAATCCCTCACATGACAACATATAAACATCTGACATATACCTCATGGATGTGTATGTAGATTCACCCTTCCAAATTTCACGTATTTCAATCCCTTTTTATGTATATGCTTTTATTGTTGAAAATCGCGGTCAGTAAAACTGTTCTAGTTTAGAACCTCCTTAATAGAGCAATTAATTACTCGTAGTTTTATATACTTTTATATACTCAATGTACTTATATGTATTTAGGGCACTGATTTAATTCGATCCTTATGAAGGAAGCATGGAAAATGAGGATATGGTAATAGGTATTCAGGCGAAACTTCACGTAGAGCCCAAAGCTTACGTTAGATTAGAAAATCTAAACGACTACCTACGACTCTCAAAAATATCTCTAAGGCAGCCTCCAATGTGAGCTCTGCGCCACAAATGTGAAAAAAATACGGAAGCGGTTCGACTTTTCCGGCTACGTGGACAAAACTACGGGGAAATGGAATTTTCGACGTCGCTCTCAATTTGAAGACAGGAGTTGCAACAAAGCGACTAAATTGACGGATCTGGATGTTGAAAATATTATAAGACGTGTCATTGATATACCTGTACCAAGCAACAAGGGCCGTATGCCGATAGATTTACATGATTTCCCACCTAAAGTAGACATTCAGTCGAATGTAGGTGCCATTAATTCATGAACCAACAAATCAGGTTTCGAAAAGATTTAAATGATCGAGCAGGGAGGAACTTGGCACGGAGCAATTATATGCTCCTCACCTCAACGCGCAGCCACGCCAGTTTTAAGCGATTTACGTTTACACAGCGTGACGAGAGCCTCTCTGAAACAGACTCCAAGTTACGAAGACATGAACATTGACAATCTCGTAAAACTGGACGCAGAGCTTCCTAATTTTCCAGCTAATTTATCTCATCACCAGGTAATTCAACTAAAGATTTCAAATTTATACGTGGAAAGAAATGTAATACATATACTGAATATGCCAAGCATGAATCGTAGCCAGAACAATGAGTGTATTTAAAATCATAATTTCGTTTTTTTTCTTTTAAGTCAATGATATATTAATGGGAATTTCAGTTCTCGGAAATGATGGTGTGGCTAGGCAAAATTTCCTACTTCACAAGTTTGCCTAGATGCACTCAGAGACAGTTGCTGAAGAGAAGTTGGGATGACATACTTCTCATGATGTACATGCAGCGTTCCATGATGGCTACTGACGTAATCGTTATATCTCAAGATATAACAGTGAACAAAGAGATGGCTACCCAGGTAAAAATCGAACTGTACGGGAAGTGTACACTGGTCCAAATTACATTTTCTGTACATCTCGTGTACAGTTAAAACAGCGTTTAACTGTACAAAGCTGCAGGGTTGGAGGATTTATTCAACGAAATGATGATGATGATATGTACGATGAAAAAGCTTTTGTATTTTCCGTGAAAAAAGGTTCTAAGAAATGTCCAAGCATGCATGTGTGACGTAACCATAATTGAACTTTCAGAAACTTTTATTAGATTGAAAAATTAGATTTGAAAAATGAAAAATGTGTGAAAAAATTTCAGCGTATTCTTTGATTAATGCTAAGAACTTTTTGTTCAGCAACATTTTTTTCCGAAAGTCTATCATTTTCAACAAAAAACAAACCCTGAATTTTGCGACGATTTTTTCGCGTTTGAGCCGCTATTTTGGATGCTTTGACTATTATTTTCAAAATAATAATATGTAAATTTAAAAGTTCTAGTCTCGAGGTCGCGATTTCTTTACTTCAAACCGGAATTCTGAAATGATTTCAATGTGAAGAAAGGGGTAAAAAACATTTTTTGTTAATTTCGTGTTTTTTTTTTTTGAAAATAATTATAAAGGTTTTCACGGATTGCATTTTTCGAAAAATCTAATAAAAGATTCTGAAAGTTCAATTAATTTTACGAAAATATAACCGTTGAAATCTGTAATTAAAAAACGTCCACTCACGATTTAATATGGGTTAAGCGTCTAATAGGTGTAACACAATTGAATGAATTTTATACAATTTAATGGTGTAGTGAGTAATTATAGAAAGTTGAAAAAAACTCTATGAGTTAAATTGCGCATATTACAGGTGGCAATTTAATGGCAATTAAATCTTATTGAACAATTTATCGATAATATAATGTAAGTGTGTGTGTGTGTGTGTGTGTGTGTGTGCGTATACAGGAATGCAAATTTAATTAAGACGTAAATATATGTTAATCATTATTATGTAAGTCAAATTACCGATATCTTTTACAAATGATCTGAAATAAAAAATCGAATAAAAAAGAATTGTTTGTACACCTTAGAATTTTTCTGCTTAATAATGTAAAACTATAATAATTTCCTTCTTAAACGCATATTTTTAATTTAATTTATACAATATTACTGATTTTCCTCACCTCTTTGCAACAACAAACATCAAGACTTAAAATTAACAATATCATTTTTGTTTATATATAACAATAACACAATATACCCGTTTCGCTCGTGTGACAATGAATTCCTCATGAGTACACTTGTCATAGATACTCGCGCAATATTTATACTATTACTTCATAGATTAAGTAATCGAATGATATTTCAGCCTCCGAATAACATTTATAAATATGACTTGTATAAATTTCTGTTAATTTTATATATCGATTAGATTATTTCAATTAAAATAAAAAGCAATTATGTGTATATTATAATGGATTTTTTTAAAATGATAAGACTATCATATATATGTATGTTTATATGTATATTGGTAATGATATTTATTACTTCATACGCAAGGCGGGCAAAGTATTGCATTTGTTAACTCGACATTTTCCGATTCTTCGATTTTGGGAATTTTTTGATGGAAATCTTTTCGACCGATTTTTAAAATTGATCATTCTCTTCATCTGTAAATCGGGTCGAATTTCTTACGAGTAAAACTAAAAGAAAAACGTAAAAAATATTGAATAGCGGATGTGCTACAGGCCAAACAAAGAAAAAAGTGACAAAAAACGGTTTATTGCTAAGGTAATAAGGTCTCCCATGGTTAGTTTTTAAAAACTGCTCAATATCACCGTCGTAATCGGTCGGCTATGGCCTTTATCGAAGTGTTTCTGATCGTTGATTAAATATCAGATTTTTCCAGATCCACAATGGCAAAAATGCCATACATACTTCAATACACGTATGAAAAATTGTATATTGTGGGGATTTTTTTAGTCCTTGATTACAAATCTGTTGTCCAATTTCTCGACGCAGAGCTTCCTGGGCATTGTTCAATTTCATCCAAAAATAATTATATATACACACATACTTTTAATAATAATCTTTTTGGATTATTAGGATCGTAATCTGGGTTTGTTAATAACAAAATCAACCTTTTTTCAACGTTTCAGCTTAACATTGTGGGTCTCTTCAGAAAGAATTTTATTTAAATCTAAACATTATAATAAAACAATATAAATAATATAAAAATAATATAAAGAAAAAATATACAATGAAAATAAGAAAAAAAATAATAATAAACAATTATTAGAATAATTAGTTAGAATGAAAATTTATTGTTTAAGATGGCGGCTGTATATCTCGGTCTAACTTATAGAACTGATTAGATTTTGATACACATCTAGCGGCCAATGATGTCAATATGGTATGGAAACAAATGGCTAACAGTGGTAGACAAAAATATTTATTCTAGCTTCCGCCAGGTATTGAATTGCTTAAAAAAATTTTGTGTTTTATAAAAAGAAACGAACTCAGGATTCGGAAACAAAATAGTTCTCTTAACTATCGGGAAAGAATAATCATCAAATTACATAAATATTCAGGATAGTAGGAAGGGGGTAATTTAGGTTCAGTTTTTAGGGGCGTATATACAGTGACTGACGGTATAATGACTATATAAGAAAATAAACTGCCATTCTTCGGTTTTCGGATATTCATTTATCAATAAAAAGATATATTAATCTGCATTGTTTAATAAGCTGTCTTGTTTCGAGTATTGGTCAACTTTGAAAGCATTAAAAAGACAGGACGTCACATAAAGATCGTGAAACGTATTTAACTAATTTTTTATTAATTTCTTTTCGGGTAACTAATTTCGTTGACATATTTATGTTATCATATAATGTTTTCAAAATTACTTAAAAATATTCTTCAAAAGAATAAAACGTTTATGAAATATTTCAAACAAATTTCTTTACCACTGACAAGTCAAGATTTTCACAAATATTTACAAATTATTTTTTATAACGTTCTTATTTAAATAACCATTTACAGTCGAATATCCGTTATCGAATATAGTCAGGATATGTACCGAGACATTTAAATTTCCGTTAATAAATATTTGAAGGGGATACATTCTTGGGCGTAAAAACACATCTATGCTTTTGCCATGCGTGTGCAATCCAATTTTCATTGTGAGCAGTGATGATGATTCGACACTGTTGAAAAATTGAGTTCAACAGCGAAAATCTGAACAGTATTTTACTTTATGTATAATTAAAGACAATTAAATGAAATTAAAAATAATTGAATGGAATTAAAAGAATTCACTGATTACTGATTGCTGATCCTTTTTGTTATTACTGGATTGCTCTGATGGATGGAAGAAGAGCTTCTGATGGATTTAACCTGTCGTAAAAAAGACGATCTTTCACGTAGACCAAAAACAAAGTCCCACTCCGAGGCCCCGAACTTTTCCTTCGCCTGGAGGCCAGTAGTACTGATCAAAGATTGAAGTCTGACTCCAATCCCACGTGCTCGGAACTTGGTTACTCTCCATTTGAAAGCGAGCCAGGTGCGACAACAAATGGCGATATCCAAAATGCGAAATCCAAAACGTGATATATCCGCTGTCGAAAATTTTTGCATATAACAAATGGATCCCAAAGTAAGCTTTCGCCCCTCTCGGAATAAACTGTGCTTCCAATGAACTCAATTAACTCCGAAATAGCGAAAAAACTGAGCTTCAATTAAAGCTCCATTTGCTCTCCAAATATTTCGAGAGGTTCAAAAGGAGATATCTATATCAAAATATCACTGCTCCCCTCTTCGCCTCACACGTTACTTCTACATTCTTTATCTTAACGTCACCTTTACATATCTTTCTTACTTTCATTTCCACTTCTAACTCCATTCCTCTGCCTCTCTTTTTTTCTCTTCTTCCTTTTCTCTTTCTTCTTCACTGTCTCTGTCTGAGTTTCCTTTGCTAACTTCATCTTGTTTTTCTTTCTTCTTCACTTCAT
>JAPYZR010009896.1:0-19867 GCA_030522945.1 Trichopria nigra
AGTAGAGGGGATTCCCCGTTGCTTCGCAACGTTTTTCTGGACAGTCCCCAAAATGTACCAAAGATAAAATTATATATATATATATATATATATATATAAGATTGATAATCAGTGAGAATTGGAAAAGGAGAAGTACGTGATGTTTTTTATAAAATTACGGAGACATCATGCAGAATATAAGTTTATCGGAATACCCATTTTAGGCTGGCTGATCATCGATTTGTAATCAAGTAATCCCTTATCTGAGGGTCAGTCCGTGAAACAGAGTTAGCTAAAGGTTCGCCCTTTGAGAAGGGGTGAAATCTATAGAATTTCTGTTTTGCCAATAAAGTCTCCTTTGTTACATATATATAATATATCAGGTTGGAATCTTAGGCATCAATATGAAAAAATAGACTCTCTCCAAAATGGTTCACCTTCACGTAGGGTTCAAGAGCACGTACGTACACATTAATGGAAAAACTCCGCGCGCTAACCAATACTCAAAGGTTTCATATGTATAATGAAGTACAAATGGGCATGGGTATTAATGGAAACTTAAAAAATGCGCAGACTGATAAAGATCGGTATTGGATTGCGTCGAGTCGAAGTCCGAAACGTATATACGTCCCGCGTATATACACGTGTAGAATTTGCATATATTAATGCCGTCGTGTCGCGCGAGGCGTCCTTGAAAGGTTCACCCTGGGGGAAAAACACAAGCACGCAATGCATAAAGCAGATCCGTCGCAGTTTGGGCCTATACAGGAAGAACGTCTCACAAAAAATATCGATTTCCGGAGTTCCGGGGCCCGTCTAGTTGACCCAGATGCCCTTTGAGAGACGTGTCTCTCTCAGGCATATATACATTTATGTATATCAGCTCCGGGTATATATGGGGTGGCATTTACCTTCCTTCTCACGGCTCTTCCGGGAGTCGAGCTTCCTGCTTCCGAGCCGAAATAAAATTCCGCTTCCCCCTCCCACTTGCTCCTCATCGGAACCCTCAAGCTACTCGGTAAAGGGATTCGTTCGCGCACGCTGACCTCCTCGAGGGTCCTTAGAAAAATTGTCATCCCCAACAAATTTACCCCTCTTCGCCTTGCCGCAATCCGTTTAGGATATACACTTTCCCACTTTTCTGCCTCTCTGTGTATAAATTTATTGCCCTCGTTAGTTCTGCATGCGCGGCGAAACCTTAGTTGCGCGTAACATTGCGAAATTACAGACAGATTGACGTTCTTTCGCAAGTAAACATTTTGCAATTGAGTTATGACCATTTATATATTGCACAATTAGCACCTTACTGTGGAGTTGTTGTCGCCGCAATAAAAAAAAAGGCAAAGGGAATTATAGGCCATACGAAAAACGGGTACTCGATAAGACTCAATAGCTGCTGACACTGCCAATTCCTCAACTGAACTTTCAACGCTCTTACCGAATAAGATGCGTAGTAAGACGTACAAATTATTTGCCGACTACAATTTAACAACTGTTTTACTACCGATTATGTGAGACTTTTCAAAACAGCAGCAATTGCCTACTATTTTATCATCTTTATAATTTAACTCTTCTTAAGATGATAATCGTACGTTCAGCTCACTCTTTATAAAGGATAATAATAAACTATATGTCGTTTCGGTTGCAGCAAAGAAATAATTATTTCGAGCATTTACTTTTTTTTTTACATTTCCTTTGTGCCCGCTATAAGCAGCTCGACAGCGCGGCACTCTGCATGGCAACGTCTCGACCTAGATTTTTCGACATTTTTTCCTTTTCTTTATGGACGAAGGGTACTTAACTTTTCCCTGTCGTCTTCACCCCTTTCATTAGCGCTCTCGTCGTGACGATAGTCCGCGAGTTATTAACGTCGACTCTGCTCCACTGTTTAACGCTTAAATGTATATACACAATATTCCGTAGACTGCATCAACACCACCGGCTCCTCGTTATGCATTTTCGGCACTTTCGACACCCCCTCCGAAGCAATATATTTTTGACTCCCTCTTCTTGACGCCTTTTCCCTTTCGTTGACGCTTTTTACGAGCCGGGGTCCCTCATCAAGCGCCGCTATATAAGTCCGATGGCAAACAGAGCTGCGAAAAGGACGAAACTAGGGCGAGTCGATCGATAATGACGGTAGAACGGTTCCCTAGGCTGGTTTTCATCTTCTAGGGCTGCAGAGAGTCGTCAGTCGTGCCACGAGTCACGCAGGGGCCTTTTTACATCCGGGAGATGTATACCCCCCCTTACGCACGATGCAAGAGGGTTTCTTGCCGCGTCTGCGAAAACTCCGTGAAACGATGCATTATGACCATTTCTGATTGCCATCGATGAATAAGAAATCGAACAATGAATAAAATGGTCAAAATACTAATTCGTTGATGGAATTTCTACTTGCGCAAAAAAGATGAACACGCCTCTGATGTATGCATCTTAATCCAGAGTAAGTCCCAAACGGACATACTGTCATTTCTGGTATAGGCTATATTCTGTCCACACAGAATACATTAATCACATCTTCGAGCTTATATGCAGACCTATATTGACCGGATACGGCGGATATCGCTTAAACAAAATCAAAATTGAAAATGACTAATCGCTGTTTGTCTATGCAATCTTATAGAATTTTACCATTAAAAATGGAGGATCCAACATGGAAAACAATATGAATCTACAATTTTAAATTTTGCACGGAAAAACGACTTTGTTGAAATAACTAATTTATTATTGGTTGGAGATTTCATAGTTGACACAACCAATTACTTGGTTAGTAGATCAATAAATGTACAAAAATCCATTTAGTTCAATCTACCATCTGTAATTAGTTGGAAAACAAGAGCATCCTAACTAACATAAATAGGTGGACTAAACAATTTATTTGTTGCTCCAACCAGTTATGTATTAATAGTAGTATACGCAACGAATTACATGTTGACTGAACTATTCGAACCCAACTAAGTGAAAATAGTTACTGAACCAATTTCTCGTCTAGCGCTCAGAGCACTAAGAGAGTTGGTTGGGGCGCCCAATTTTTTTGTTGTCCTAACCAAGTCGTTTTTTCCTTGATCATTATCTGAAATCACATTGCTTGTTTTCAGCGATTCTGGATCAAATCGGGTTAATTTCATTTTACTTGTTTGGCAAATTATTGATAAAGTCAGGCAGTTCATTCATCTCACATGTGTATAGCTAAAACATTTACCTTATAATATTGTAACGATTAATATAAGGCTGCCAAAAGTTTTTCCAAACTTCAGAATTAAACGTGCCAAGAACTACCGATAACTTTTAACAAAAAAAAAAAAAAACCTACCAGCAAAGTAAAATTTTTTTCTGATTTTTTTTATGTACCATATTTTAAATAACACTTGCCATTTTCGTCTACCATTTATCACGATATAAGAGTCTCACAAAATCTCGAATAATATAAAGACAATACACGGAAAGCAGCGTCGTAAGGAAACAAAAGGGCCGTTGTCCATCCGTAAAAAGCACGCGAATGCACGAGGCCACCGTGCAATGGCACGAAAGTGCATGCAAGCTCTGACCCAGATTGACAAATCGATATTCCCTGCCCCAGATGCACGGGCTGTATACTTATAGAGATTAATTTCTGTTTCCTTCGTGCACTAGTCGCTTTCTTCCGATTCGAGTGCGCACTTTTCCTTTCTTTTCGAGTCCTTTCTCTCGAATTTTACGATTTTTTTTACTTCAGGGCTACATCCCAGATCAATTATATCTGCAGCCGTAATACTTGATTTTTCTCCGAGTTCTTTAGTGTACGAGTGGGTTCATTTTGCAGAAAAATTGATTTTTTTATTAAAATTGTACTTTCAGGAAACAACCATCATTAAAGCTCTGATTTAGTGTAGGTGGCAGAATAGCCACTTCAGTTTCAGTTATGTAAATGAGAACTTTGACCAATTAAAATATTTCGTTTCTATAAACGAGAGAGGCAATAACCGATGACTGCTGAGGAGTTCTCAATTTAGAGCTAAGCAAATCTGTAACCTAATATTCCGTAACAATTTCACATTCGTTCGTGGTCACATGTAGTTAAGGATATTCTCTAGGCGTGTATACTTCAGTTCTAGAGAAATTTAATACAGGTACGAAGAAAACAATTATGTAATTGCGGATTTCTTAAAAATTAATCCCAAGGCCATTTTGGTCATTTTACAGATTCTGTCATATACTGGCCTCAAAGTACCAATTTTTCGCCCTGAAATCATTCTGGCCAAACAATTTGAATTTCGGTTACATGATCGTGCGTTTTTTAGGTCGATGCTGCACATATATGTATAATGGTAAATCAGCTACCATTGATCGGATGAATTTTATCCCGGGTATGTGCACAAACTAATACCTAAAGTATAGATTCATGGTCAAAGCAATCAATCACTGTATGTATATACATTTTGTGAAAATGTGCAATCGAGAATTTTTAAATGACAACAGATAATAGAAATAATATTGCATACATTGCATTTAGCAAATTGTACGCAAGTCGTTCTTAAGATAATGCCAGCAAATATTTTCGTATCTTATCGTATAGCAATTCGATCGGCGAGTTTTATCGAACGATCATTTTGATCGGACGTATATTTCCAGGAACACATTGTCACGGAATAACTACAAGCTTATCTTAAAGCAGATGTATTATATCAGAATAAGGATCGATGAAAATCAATTTTTCCACCAATTTGAAGGTTTTGTCGAGGGTACCCTTTATTTCCATCAGCACTTTCAATAAAAGAATGGCACAAAGTCATAAACGGTAAAACGTGCGGCGGGTCGAATCAACGTTGCGATAAGGTCTCCCTTCCGTGGCACGCAATCAGTATATATAAAGTTTATCGAAGATAACGCTGATTTGCAAACGACATTATCGATCGCGCACGCAAGGTCGTCAGAGTAGATTGGCATAACCTTGCTGCTTGCGGCGACTTGAATGATGGCAGAATATACGTACTAGGCGATTGCTATTGTTTTTTTTTTTTTCGTTCATTCGTACACTGACTGCAGGCTTGAGGAATTTTCACGGACAGTGATTAATGGCCTTCGCAATTGACGCATCGAACTATTTTTGCCGATGTACGGATGTGTAAGGCTTGAGAATTATTTAATAGTTTTTCTCAATGTATCTGATTAAAAAACATTATCAGTACTTTTTTTTTGTTTTTTTGTTTTTTTTTTTGTTTTGTTTTATATTACGGCCTTTTCTGCCCTTCAATATGGCTAATTGGCCCCTCACTAGTACGTCGGTGTAGCGAGAGCTGCAGGTCGTCTTTTTTAGATGGAACCATACTCACATTTGTCGAGGATGTAGGAAACTGCAGAAACACACATCAAGTACAGTAGTATTATCAGTACTTATTGTACATGTATGAAAACTGAAGTAACTAACCCTGGTAAAAATATACGATAAAACATGATAGAAAAACTAGTGTTCTATGTTGTTTTTGTCGGTTTTTCTTTTTGTTTTTTTTTTTCTATGTGTAAAAACAACATAGAAAAGCAGATTTTCTATCATTCCTTATCATATATTTTATCCAGGGAATGTAAAACTATATATAAACAAATTTAAAAATATTTTATCAATAAAATAATTTAATTAATTACACATTTTGCTTAAACATTTTGTTTTTGTTTTTGTGAAAGAGGGAGACACAAACACTTTAACGTATGACAAATTTTATTGTGAAAATAACAAAAAGAAAGGATTAGAAAAAATAACTAAACTGAAAAATTCGTAATCAGTGAAAAAAAATGTATAAACAGTTTTTTGCATAATTAATCAAGTTTCTTAAACGTGGTCCGCCATGTTCGTGCAGCCATTTAAAATTTTTGAAATATGACTTCAAATTCGTAATCAGCGTCCCGAAAAACATGCAAATACTCCGTTTCAGGGCGTTTTAGCAGAAATTATGTATATTTATCATACTTCGGTCGCCATTTTGAATTTGGAAATTGTAACAGTAGACTCATCATCAAAAGTAACACTAACGTACGTACAGTCTTTATTTCTATAACTGTATACTTTGTAAAAAAGAAAATAGTCGCATAACTCTGATATTTTCCAAGTCATTATTCGTCCACCCGATTCACGGTTTCAACGCGGATTGAACAAAACATTTCCCTATTTGTAGCGTTTCAGCGGCCATATTAACAAATCAATTGATCGCACCAAAAAATTAACCTTAAATTTAAAATGAGCATACTCCAAAACCTGTAGAATAAAAATTGACGTTACTTTTTCCGTACATTGAAAAAAAAATGTTATTTTCAAGCAAATATTTATACTTGAATAGTAGCGAGTAAATATTTACTTGACTTAAGAAAAGATTTTCTTGAATTAAGTAAGATTTACTAAAAAGAAGGAAACATTTTCTTAATTCAAGTAAATATTTACTTGAAAGTAACAAATTTTTTTTTCAGTGTACGTGATTGAGCAAGGGAACATTTTTCTGGAATTCTGATCGTTAATCCATTATAAGATTGTTCTAAAGTAGAACAGTTAAAAAATCATTTGAAATAAAATCAGAAATTTTTGAAACAATTCATTTTTTCAGTCAGATAAGGAAAAATAATTTATTTCAAAAAGTTTTCACTTATAATTCTTCCAGAGAACAAAATTAAATATTTTAACAGAATCAATTTTCAAGCGCTAAATTTTGAAGACAAAAAAAACGTTTCATTAATTTTGTGTATTTATAAATTTTCTGTATTTTGAGGTTAGGTCGATAATTATTCTACTTTACTGTTTGAAAGGGCATATATAAAATTAAAAATTTATAAGATAAAATTTTTTTACCATTAATCTTTTTCTTTGCCTTTTTTCAAGTGAAAGAAAAAAAAAAAGAAATCACCGTATAGTTGGCTTTCTACGTTAGAGTTATCATCCTCTTCATCCTTTTAGCAATTATTGTTAAAGAATTATTTCTTTAACATATAGTTTTTTATCATAATTTTATTT
This sequence comes from Trichopria nigra, assembly GCA_030522945.1. Taxonomy (NCBI): domain Eukaryota; kingdom Metazoa; phylum Arthropoda; class Insecta; order Hymenoptera; family Diapriidae; genus Trichopria; species Trichopria nigra. The sequence continues at coordinate 6,959 of JAPYZR010009896.1, forward strand.
CCGTTATAAAACTATATTCTTGACACTTTTTAAAGCATCGATAAAGTCAATAAAACAAATCTATTTAAACAAAAATTCTACTTGGCCACGTGACAAATATCCTCCTAAAATATTGTAAATTAATGACCTATATACAGTATAGCTTTATTCAGCGGTGCAGAATGTAAATTCCAAAATTAATGAACCCGAAAGTATCAATATTAAGTAAGACTTAACGTCGTGCGGGATAGTCGACCATATGCTATATATGCACGACGAAAAGACGCATGTATGTATACATTCGATTGTGGGGCATATGGTGTAGTCGCGTAAATTCTACGGGAAAGTTCGCTGCGAATGATTTTATCGTTTTCCATATATCGTCGGTTTTATTGCCCCTCTCCCTTAACACGGATTTAGTAATGCGGAAAAATATTTGCTTTAACGTCAATTTTCAGACTATAACGCAAACGATGCAATAATACGCACACATTCATATATATATGAACGAGTAACCATTTTCATTTCGGTCGGTTATATATTGTGTCCGCCATTTTGAATTTTCGAATTTCTGGCGCAGATTACATGATTTTATTTCTCTCTCTCTCTCACCCTCTCTTTAACGCTACCCGGTACTACCAGCACCAGACGGTCAGTTGGAAAGATATGTATATTCTCTATGTGTGAACGGCAAGAAACATTAATGGATCAATAATTGTTTAATTTATACTTTAAATTTAATTTAAAATTAATAAAAGGAAGAGGTTTACCGAACAAAATTGCAGCGGGGTTAAATAATTTACTTAGAGACAATCGTTACTAGTATTTTTCACATTTTAATTTAAGTAATATCTGTTAAATAAAAAATTGTTATTATATATAAAAATAAATAAATAAAATTTAGAGTGATTTATTAAAAACAAGTGTAACGGTATTTTTTTCACCACATTTTTATTTGGAACATCGATCTACCCTACAAAATGTTATATTTTATTCCATTAACATTGTACATTATATACATTGTTCAATATATATGTAACTTCAATGATACTGTACGTTACAAAAAACTGTACAACTGAATATTTATGATGAAACATTGGCATGGAACAACCGAACGAAAAGCAAAGCACTTTTGTAAAATTAAAAATAATTGTCATTATTATATTGCACTTATCGAATGTTGCGCCGTATCGAAATAAACAAAGACGCGCGTCAGAATAGGGAAATCCTGGTCATGTCTAGGGGTATAATAGCGCTCTATGATTTAACGATACTTTTTTGCGATACGAATGCCGCAATACCACAATATATAGGAGAATTCACGCACACGTATAATTATTTCCATTGTATATATGCTATACATGGATGGATTGTGTAAATATAAACTATTTTCAGAGATCATTTGTTCATAAATATCATATACTAAATTCCACTATATACGATGAGTGATAAAAGTTTTGCGTATTTTTTATCAGTGAAATTTTGTATATCTTTTGCCAAATTTTGTACGTCGGTCAGTTGTTCTAGCATCGGAAGTTTCATCAGATGACTCATGAATAACATATGTCATATTGATATGCGTGAGCTTGGAAACGAATCATGCAACCGGCGGCATTACTGTTACCTATTATTGATTAAAATGAACCAAATGATACTACTTTGCTATTAAATAATAAAGATTTTACACTAAATTACCTTCGTTTAAACGCAGTTTACAATCATTCTGCATGACAGTTTTTACGAGACTCGATTGTCCCATATTTAAAATGGGGACATAATACATTATCCCTCCCGCCTCTCTTGTGTTAATTACCTCCTTTATTTAAATGTTTTCCCTCCTTTATTTTAACGTGTTCCCCCTCTCACTCGTTCCCCCACCATTCGGCCTGTGCCGTGACGTCAGTCCATTGGGGATGAACCGAAAGAGGGCAATAGTATCGTTTATTCACATCGCACTGCCAGGGTATAATGTAAAACATTAAAATAAGGGTGGGAGCAGCCAAATAATGTTGGCTGAAATGAAAATAAAGGGGGTCTTACCGTACCGTAGTAAGGATTGATAATTTTTCATTCACTAATATACGTATATGAACTGACAGTGACTTAAAATAATCACACGCAATAAAAGCTAATATCGCGCGTCATACATACTATAAGCAGTGTCATTCATTTCGCAAAACTATTTCCCATTTATTATATGTAAACCACGGTTAGTAAAGGCCTTACGCCCCGTTTGTCAAAAAAACTACCCCTATATTTAGCAAGCAGAAGTACTAAAGACACGCTTTCAACCACTTATTGTACGTATAAACCATTTTATCTGTTCGAAATCGGTGGTTTTCTAGAAAAATATCGCAAAAAAACCTGATTTTTTTATGGAAATTTGCCAAAAAACCATACAAATTGATATTTTTCACTTTTTAAAATAGTTCCATCGTGTAGAGCACACCCGAAAACATCTAGAAAACAGCTCAAAGTCGCTGTCAATTTTTGTGTCTTTTGGGCGTTAATGGGTTAATAGTCGCGAATTAACGATCCAGTGCCTGCACGACTTTGCCGCTTGCGAGCAAACTACTTAGCGCGCCACCTGACGACCATTCTACACAATTCCTTCCAATAATGTTGTTTGTTAATGTTGATTACTTCGCTAATAATCCGCTCTGTCTGTTTAAGAGTGTTGCGTCTATATTTGAAGGGAACATTGCAAGATTGCAACTTACGGTAGGTATTCCCTGGTAGAAACTTGTCCAGTTTTCTGTTACATTGCCCAGTTACCCTATGCCTTTAACATGGGAAAAAAGCAAACTAGATAGAAACTAGCCAAAAACTGGACTCATTTTCTACTAGGGATGTGACCTGCCTCAATACAATTTCTACTGGGGTAGATTGTGGAATAAAGATTAATGGACCATTATGTGGCACTAGTATGCGCTCGAGTTCCGATAATAACCAAAGTACTCGCAAGTTACGGGAAGAAAGGAAAAAGAAAGGAAACGTTTCGAAAGATCGGGAAAAAATCGTTTGAATTTCTTTTAGAACGTCCTATAGAGGTCGCGTTCTTCGTAATCTCCACCAGTCGGAATGGGCCACTCATCACAGGTGGTGATACCTAATTTTCATTATTATTTACAGTGAATGTTTAGTAGAAGGGGGTGTCGATGCAAAGTTCTTCTTTCATACAAGATATCATATCGAGCATTGAAATCGACCGCACGTCGCGTCGTATCGTCTACTTCCGGGATGAAAAGCCTCGGGGAATTTTGAAAAGTGCACCGACTACGAGCGATTGTAGGGTGTCTATAAATACCGATCGCGCCAATTATTTTTAGCCTATACGACAGCCGGACTGGTGGGCGGTGGCGAGTATATATATACGCTCCCGGTGTACACCGAGAGGCGAGAGCGGTGCGTTCAAGTCGATCGTGTACATACGGTCGTTCGGTTCGCACGGCTCTGCCTTGCCCGATCGGGGCTGCCAGAGTTTGTTGACTCTCAGTTTCAGCACGCCGGCTGACCATGACCTCGCCGAACGATTCGCGTGGTAATGTCGAGAGGATAACTTGTGTCGTTCCGTTTCTCTCGGTACGCAATCGCACAATTGTGCGCGCTCTCTCGAACCTTGGACTTATTTCCAGCGAGGCGCACTTGCCCCTGAATGTGGCCGAATTCCGACCTCTTCCTTCCGGTCGAATCGAAAGCGCGGATAATCGTTCCTCGAATGGATGACCTCCCAAGAAAATCGTTTCAACGCTGAGGAGGGACATGATAACGGCACTTTTCGGTAATGGCGGGGTTTGAAATGAAAATCATTCGACTCCCAGATAATTTCCGAGCAATTAAAAAGCTTATTACTGAGGCGACGGGCACTTATTATTATCTTTTTGGGCAGCCGTTAATTGTGAAATGGTATCAGTTTCTCGGACCTTTTATATGCTTTTCCTAGACAATGCCACCCTCTGCGAATAGATTCTTGTTCTGCCTTTATTGCTCTTGTTTGATATTTTGCTTTTTATTCGTAATGTGTTATTTTCATAAAGAACAAAGCATCTTGGTGGCTTGCAGGTCACGATTCCCCTATATAAGAAAACCTCGCCTTTGAAAAGAAATACGCATGAAAACCGTGTCAGAATGTTTGAAAACCATTTCGTGTGGACCTAGTGCTATTGGGAAAGATTTGCATCATAGGGACGGCTTGGAACGATTGGGAAAGGTTACAATAACCTTGACTATTGTGTCGTTGAAAACTGGACTGTTTTAAGTAGAGCACTTGGAAACCGTTCCACTAGGATCAAGGGCTTGTCCAAATAGCGCAAGTACACGTCCGTGTTTGGAAGTCCAGATGGGACAATGTGTACGTATGTCATTGGGGATTTGGGGCTGGACGTAAATAAACATAAATCAGTTTTCTAATGGAGAAAAAGAGGACGTACATTGACCGTACCTATCTGGTCAAGTTCTAATTGGACAAGTGTTTATAAATTCAGTTAGGAATTTGGTTTAAAAATGTGGGAATAATAAATGTTCAATCAAGCACTTGCCGAAAAGTTGTCGACAAAATCGGTCTAAGGTCCCAAAATTTGAGAAGAGATCGACCACTATAAACAAAAATCTAATGACTTTAATACTTGGAAACCGTAGGATGAAAACATAAAACGTAATTTGAATGAAAACCTTCGAAACTGGTCCGTATGAACTGAGCATTTGGAAACCCTAACTTGAGAATGAATTGTTCCAAAAACACCGGATTATACTTATTATTATTATTATTATTTTTTTTTTTTTTTTTTAATTAAATTCTAGACAATTTGAATTGAATTATGAAAATTTTTGCTAATTCTTACCATTTTAATATTGCTAATTTAGAGATTATATATATAGTTGATAACTATAATGAATACATGTATTTTGGGTTTCAGGTATGTTTACAATTTCGTTCGATTTGATTACCAATTGTTTACCCATTAGGAGTAAGTAAAAAGATTTACGAATTTTGTCGCATGTTCTATTACCATCAGCGAAATGTACCCATGTTAATATGTTAATAACTCGAATGAAAAATGTATTTATAAGAAAATTTAGTATTAATTCATGCCGCTAAACTCGACCGGAAGATACTCTCCTTCTATTACAGTCCGCGGGCGAAAAGTATCGCCTTTCCGCTCACTTATATCTAGAGTGCTGATGCGAATTTAGGGGAATTTTTTACTGCAAGCCGAAAATGATACGAAAACTTATTCGCCGACGCAGAAAATGAACATTTATAAACGACGATGTACACAATGAAACGCGAAACGTATCTCGAAGAGAGTAGAGTATAGGGAGAACGGGGAAGAACACATTTAATTAGAAACTTTTATTGCCGTGCACGTACATTCTCTGGCTGATAGATTCGGTGAGAGAGATCGGCTTGACAAATCACGCACGTATTCAGTGTAAATTTACGCGCAATTGAATTTTTCACGCAATTTAAATTAAATCGGATCGATTAAAGAAGCAACGCACGTAATAACGTGACTTTTTCGACGAGATCTATTGATAGTCAGTAATTGTGCGCGATGTCATAGGCACATGCGCGAAATAAAAAGCGAGGAGACGGCGCCCAATCAGTAGGAGTAAACAATTTGCATTATACCTCCTTTTAAATTCATAAAAAAACAAACCAGGCATCGATGCATAGGAGTATCTAAAGAGTGCTTTTTGCACTCGTTCTGTTGCAGCTCATTGTATGCAGTTCTTCGATTTCTTCGATATTCGACTATCTATAAAAAAATTACAATGATTTACGCGGTCATGAAACCCAGGTGTATCTCGTGGAATGTCCACTTTCGATTTTCGGGGTCATTACACAACAGGAAAAAAAAAAAAAAAAAAAAAAAGAAAAAAAGAGAAGAGAAAAAAAAAAAAAAAAAAAAGAAAAAAAAAAAAAAAAAAAAAAAAAAAAAAGAAAGAAGAAAAAAATGATTTCAGTCCACCGAACGACAAATGACACGAATGCACATCAGTGACTTTTGCGCTCGTCGTGATTCCTGACGTCATCCACGTGAGGATCGTCGCGGTTCGCCTCGTGACGTCACGGGGCATATATAGCGGGGCGCCGTTTCTTCGTCTTCATTTCCGAAGCGGCCGACGAATGGGCGCGCGCCACGTCGCCACCGGCCCCCCTGGTCGAGCGAGCGACAACGCGGAATCACGTGACGTCACGAGTGGCGCGCGCGAGAAAGCATTGCGAGCGCACCACGGTGTGTATATATATATGTATATATATATATACATACATACATATGCGGGTTCGCTGACCCCGCGATCCGAGTTCAATACACCGCCCAGCACCGCTGCCGTTGCTGTGCCGCGCCATCGCCACCTCGAGTCTTCCTCCTCTCCGCGTCCGGAATCCGGAATCCGTAGTCCGGACGCCCGACTTGCACCGTTGTGTACCTGCGCGTATATACGTCGTATATATATATATATATACGCACGGTCTGGGTATATACGGGGCAGACGTGGGTGCGGGTTAGTCTGGAGGTGGCATAATGGGACGGGTAATTCGTAGCCCAAATTCATTGGGCGCCGTCCGGACCACAATTGACTCTTCCGCTTTTTTAGGGTTATTTACCGGTAGCGTTACCGTAAACAATGGTTTTCGATTAGCCGAAACAAATGTTTGGCCGCGTTTCCGTCCAACACCCGATGGGGATTAAGCAAACTGTAATTTTGTCGCGAACGATCCAGTCGGAACGATCGGGGCCTTTTACGAAAAAGTCCAAGAGGTCATTTGTACCATTTTCATCATTAATATTCTATCTTTTCGCGTTACACTAGATGTTGTAGCGATTCAGATAATTATTAATGTAACGTATAGGAATGTAATTTGATCCTGTTTTGTGGAAAATCTGGATTACCATGCGACTGGACTGTCCTAACCTAACTATAAGGGTTTTACCAATCATTTAGATGCAGGACATTTTACTTGGTAGTTCTCCTGCTGTCAAAGCGTGAGTTGTAACGTCGGATGTTACTAATATCATTCGCGAACGTGTTACTGTAGTACAAGAATTCAATTGGTATAGAGAAGGATTCAGTTTTTAGGTAAAGTAAAGGGAACCTTTCATGGAATTAAATACAATTATGACGATTATCTTCTGCTAAGAGCGCGACTTTCATTGCACCTATACTGCACGCGAACATAGTCTGTTTATATATTAATAAATGGTGGTGGATGCGCTCCCTTTTCGTTCGCCGAACCCTTAATTGCTATGGCAATAAGTCCTGCATGATTTACGTTCTCGTCCCCGCATCGAATTAAACTTTTTTTCAAACTCTGTAAGTATTGAATGTAATCCATAACATTCAAGGCAAAGTTAGACTTTGAACCGTTGATGGAAAAGGACACCAAAGATACGTTCGAGTACCAAAATGACACCTGAAAACATTTTTACATGGGGGTCATTTGTTACAGAGGATCAGAATTTTGAGTCGAACGATTATAAGAGAGTCCGAATCTACGTAGAAAGTAAGGAGAGCAAAGTTCAGGATTCGACTTTTTTAATCAGTACCGACCGGAAAAATAAAGAGGACTCGGCAGTCAAGGGAGAATATACGAAGGGCAATGCATTATTCTGCGATGCATAATTGATGACCACATTAACACGTGGGTTATGCGCAGAATCTCTCCTTTCCTCCTGATGGATACGGCAGCATTCATTGCGTTTCTCTATCTCCTTTTTACACTCGGTGTGGGGATACATAAGTAGAAGTGCACGCTTTAATTTTTAAATACAATTACAGCCTGCCCTTACCGCACCCAGACTCTTGATAACATGGATACAAAGCAGTTTAGCTTTGCCTTGTTCTAACAACGTCTGATATTCCCCGTTATGCTGTATGTCATTATTGCATTGGAGAGACTTTTATGTTTTTATTTCACGCATGTATATATCTCCATATTATATATCCTTCATCTTATGAGCAATGATAGACGTTTATTATTATTATTATGTGTATTATATATTTTCATGAATGGCCAATGCAGCTTGTAAATTCACTCCCGTAAAGAGCATCCCTGGTAGAAACCTGTCCAGTTTTCTGTTACACTGCTCAGTTACCCTATACCTTTAACATGGGAAAAAAGCAAACTGGATAGAAACTAGCCAAAAACTGGACTCATTTTCTACTAGGGATACCAGGTCATTTAACGGGGCGTCTGAGGAGGACCTGCAAAGGGTCAGGATACGTTCCGTTACTGGACTAAATGTAGAAACTGACGGCCATTTATGAAAATATAATGTACAAAGTAAAATCTGCAATGTGTTTTAAAGACATAACACGACGAATCCGACAACCATGGTCTTCATCAAGATCCAGGTCTTCGTCCTTATCCAGTATACCATCTCATCCTCAGATGCGTATTTCATACGACTCATAGTGTGGAGGAGCCTCAAAACCGGAGGTCCAACAAGGGTCGTCTGACCGTGACAGACATCCAGACAGCTAATGGGAGTAGGAGTTTCTAAGCAAACAGTCGCAGTAGAGCGAGTTTTCGTTTCTACGCACGTTGAAGTGGATAGGGCTATGTAGTTTCACCAATCCAACGTGACAGTTAATGTGCGCAGAAACCTACTGCACACCGAAAGTTTCTATAATGGACCGTGGCTATACCTTGCCATACCTTGTTAGATTACCTGATTCCAGTCTTTTTGAGCGAATGTTAACTTCTCGATTGGAACTGTACGATTTAGTGACCCTCTAAAAGGATCGTAGAGTAACCTACGGTAACGTCGAAGCGGTGTCCAAGTTTGATCCGCGATAATATTTGCCTCCGAACCTGTAATAATAACATCGGCATACCCCATCAACATCGATATCAATGCCGTATCTGTCGCTCATGGCAGGTTATTAGATTGTTCGATAAAATGTTCTCCCTCGCCAGGCTCTCATTGTTATACATTTCTTATTAAGCTCTCATCCAATCGTATCGACGTCGGTTTCCTTTCTTTGTATTGAAATACACGCGACACATCCCATATCGAATATCAGCGCGCGTTCGGGGTTCGCACAAAGAGGACTCTCTCACGTTAGAATCCGAGGCCAAAGGCAGCAGAAACGAAACTCTAGTTTGTTAAAGTGACGCACGTTATTGCTATACACGTTCAAATTTTTAAGTCGTATCGGTCTAATCGGCGAGCATTACAGCTGCTAATGAATGGCGACTATTCGCGCACGTTTTCATTCGGGTGCTAGAATTATAAACTGTGATTCTTCGGTTTGAAATAATAATAATAATAGATAACCTATCATTAAATCATTAACGAAAACAAAGGATTTCTTTTTGTCTCGTTCGTTTCTCCCGTCATCCGCCATTTTTTCTCGTTCGTTAGGTCATTCTCTGCAGTCCTCGACTCTGTCGCGAAATCTTTTTCTTCCGTTTTCCTCGCTCGTTCCTGTATCCCTTCGGTATATATACCCGAACTGAAAGCGTCGGCAGCCATTTAAAGGGCGCCGCACACGCATTGCGACCCTGCGCGCGGCGGCGGCGTTTCGGCCCCTTGCCTTTTCCGGCCCTGTTTTCGGGGATGCTCGTGAAAATAGATGGATGATTCGCCAACGACCGGGTTCGCAAAGGCGATACGTTTTTAGAAACCGAGTTTCGTTTTACGGCTCGTACGCGCACGGTGTTTTTTTCCTGAATTTGTCCCGAGAGAATTAACGCAATTCAACTTGCTCAATTTCGCGTGTTCCAAAGGGAGAGGAAATATTGCGACAACCTTTGTTTTATTAAGTATATAGAAGGAACTTGTCGAGTTTCTACATATTCTGCAAATATATACATCGACGGATATGTTTACAGGACAACGAACATTTAGATGTAGTAATTCTACTACAATATTTCGTATAGGAATAAAAAAATGTATATTTGTAATATACAGGGTGGTTATAAAGTAACTTCATGGTTTTAAAATTCGATAACTTCCATAACCTTCATACAATTATAACACCTGCAATCAATCTGACTATATATCCTATAAGAGATAAAGAATATTATCCACTACATAATTTATCTCTTTCTCATCGTCTCTCTTTCTCTCTCTCTCTCTCTCTCTCTCTCTAGCTTTCGGTTGTTTCCTTTGTTTCCTTTTAAGCCAAGTAGTCCAAAAAGTGAGCGAAATACGAGCACATTTTTGCCAGGATATTTTCGTTTCAAATGCGAACAAAAAGAAAAAAATAAATAAATACAAATAAAGGTAAAGTTCTTGGGAGTAAGGGAGTGACGTCGGGCATTTTTCAGGTCACCGGAGGAATCTTTTCAATCCAGACCAATGCACGACTTGATCTCTGGGTTAAAATTAGCCGAAGACAGAACGACGATGTCGACGACTCTTTCGTGCATATGGTTACGTTAAAAAAGATATTTTTTACTCACCGAGTTTGACGCGACAGTAACGACTGTCTCATTCACATATATATGTATACTTTTGACGAATTTGTTGCAGCGGTGCAAAATATTTCGGTGGTCGAGGTTTAACTTTGTTCGCCTTATCGTAAAAATAGGTTTTTCTATTTTAGTTTTTAAAAGGACGTCTTTAAAAGAAATTACGATGACATTTTATTCAAGTCTAAGGGAGGAAAATGTCATTTTACTAATTCGGATACTCTCGTAACGAAAAGAACCCCGCCATTTTTTTGTCGTCACCAAAAGGCATGCACAGGGTCAATGTAAACTAACTTGTACTTGGAGATCACTGGATTTTTTACCTCGTGGATAAAGCGAGCCTTTTCCAATGACACGACCACGACAGTTGAAATAGAACCAAAAAAAAAAAAAAACTGGAAACTTAAGTCATTAAAAATGACGAAAATCACGTAATTCGCGAAATGGAGATTTCTGAGAATCAAAACGACCGATTCACTCGGGAAACCGCAGTATTCAATGGTTTTCAAATGGTTCCGATTGCGATTTCATTGCCCACAATCATTAGCATTAAAATAATTACACGCCTTAGTAGAGTTGAAATATTTCCGTTTCTGTTTATAGCCAATTTCGTATCTGGTGTATTTTACATTGACACCTCTGCGTGTGCGGTTGATGTAATCGGCACCCCAGAGGTTCTATACCGCTTATTTTTAGCACGACAAATTGTAAACGTGTAAGGCCTGAAGCTCGACGAACCGGAAGTTCGGTGCCAGGTTTTGTCGAACATCATCATCCCCCAAGCAAAGAGAGAGAGAAAGAGAGACAATATTTTTCTCAAAGAAATAATCGTCTTCTCGATTAAATTTTTCAAGGTTTTATTTTCGCTATTTTTGAAAGATTAAATGTAAAAAGTCTTTATTTACTTTTTGTCTTTAAGTGTGTTAGAAGAGATTTGCAAATGTAACATCTTTGACCACTAAAATCATATAAAAATTACGATTTGTCAAAATTTTAGAGCGCATCTGATTTTTTTTTTTTTTTTTTCATTTTAAGGTAGTTCTTCACAGACACCCTAGTCAACTGAATGCTCAGAATAAAAATTGTGAAATTCTCAATTGTATAAATATACATGTCGTTTATTAAATATATTATCAAAGAAAACCAAAACCCAGCTATGAACCACGTAGTCCATGTATGGAAAAACTAACATGAAAGAGGTTATCAAATTTCACGTATTTTCAGGTATTTTCAGGTATTCAAATTTTATATATATGTTCAGCTATATCTGTAATTTCCTTTTAACCGTTAAAAAGTACGAATCTTTAATTTCATCCTATTATCAATTTACAATCAGGTCTATTAATTTGACAATTTTTATTTAATAGTTATTAGGTTGAAATGAGAAATATAGTACTATAATAAACAGAACTTTATATTCTTATAATTAGCACTTGAAGTGGGTTGGGCCAGTTACGAACATTATCGACAATGATAAAGTCGTTGAAAAAGAGAAGGCGCGCGCTGAAATGCGGTACCTTTAAATCGCGACCGGAACGTGCGTGTTGCTGCCACGTGTCCCCGCCAATCTGATAAGAGAACCGGCTGGGCACCCAATGACCATTTAGGCCGGATGGTACCATTACGGATTTTATAAGAAATTCCTGCCTCCCGTTATTATTCTCATTTATATTTTATCTGATTTAATAAAATATGCGATTACGCGAGCGAATCTCACGGAAAGGTGTTTGGTGAAACGCCGGATCTCATTTGTTAAAATGCTTTTAAATGTCGATGATAGACTGCGATGATGCACCTTTATTAAAATTGAACGACGATTTTAGTTTTGCTGTAAATGATGACATCATATGCAATTGTTATATTATTTTTTATCCATATAATTTCAATTATTGTTTTGTTTTTCGTCAAACAATAAAAAAAAAAGAAAAATTCGTATCGTATATTGTCATTTTTTATTCTTCAATTTTGACATTTTCTAGATACTTTTTAACAAACATATTGAAAGAAAAACGACTTGCAGCATGGAAATATGGCCGTGCGTTCCATTTCGTCTTCAAAATTAGAAAAGGATTGAAGTTCTCATTTGAATCTTATCAGATTCTACATTCGATCTATACGTTTGCGTAAATAGAAGTAACAGAAAAACAATAGAAGAATTTTAATAATAAAAAAACGACACGTCATTCGCTGGTAGAAATTGTAAGCATTTTTGTTGGATTAAAACAAATTTTTATGCAAACATGTTGGTTAAAAGATGTATACAACAAAAATGTCTAAAAAATGCCCAAGAATTGTATAACATTAAGCAAAACAAAGATTGCATTTGATGCTTGTTTCCACGACTACTGTCTACTGTGGCCGATGAAGGAAAATGTGAAAATGCCGAATTACTCAAATCTAATGACGATTTTTCTACGAAAGTTGTAAGTGATAACTTATAAATCAAATTTTCAAATTCATACTTTATATGCGGTATTAATAATTTGTTCTTTTACAGCGTAAAA
>JAPYZR010009908.1:0-20336 GCA_030522945.1 Trichopria nigra
TCTTTTTTGTGTTTTTTTTTTTTTTTTTTTTTTTTTTTTTTTTTTTTTTTTTTTTTTTTTTTTAATTTTGACATCTTCCTATTATAAGTAAATTGTTTCCTAGCAGTTATCGTTTTATTGTGATGCGTTGAAATTAAATTTACTTCCTCCATATACAAAATGTTTTTAGTTTTTTTTTTTCTTCAAAATATATACATTATTTTACCAACTTTTACAGTAAGTTTTATTCTTCTTGTATCAATTGTCACGTATAATTTAATTGTACATTGTTAATTATATATGTATAATTACACGTTATTTTTAATTGTGTTTGTTTGATTTTATTTTATTTTATTTTATTTTATTATTTTTTATTATTTTTTTTTTTTTAAGCTGATGTTAAATTAGTTTCAATTTTTAGAATCTAACTGTTCTATACGAATTTCCGCTGTACAGGCAAAATTTACTAAAAGCATTTTCGTTCACTCTGACTGTTTTTTGACGGATATTTAGAAACTAAATATGTCAGATTGGTTTGGAAATTTTCGAAAATTACATATAAATCAGATAAATTTTGCACGACTGATGACAGTCATTACAGTGCATTGTGTTGGAATTTTAAATTTCAGTGACATGTATAAAATGTTACGTGGCATAATTTTTATTTTTATACCAACCGAACTATAATTGATGGAATCAATGTTGATGCAATCACGCAGTCGATACAAGCATTAGAGAGGAAATTACAATATAAGTTTAAGCGCATATAATGAAATCGTATAGGAGAGAAAGTCGTAGGAAATTGAAAAAATACTAGCTTTCGTGTATATATTCTCATTATTTCATACTTCATATATAGAAACAGAAAATCTTATATAGCTGCACTAAGAATGTATGATTTTTCGAAATTTCATGGACGACAATTTTTGTATATAATTTAAACACGTCTGGTGTAACTGAAATCACGATCCAAGAACGAGTCTCAGGGGAAAGAAGGGCCATCAAGACAATATAGATTCCCGTCAAGAAGTGAGCAATAGCGTCGTGTATAAGATAAGTCGAAATACGACTATCCTACATTCCCCACGACGACAGTTGCTATCTTCGAGAATATTTTTTAACGTACATGATCTATATGAGCTATTCAGTTTGCGATGATAAAAAAGTGAAATGTAGAGGCCATGAAGGTGGATCAAGATAAACGAAACATACTACGAGGGACTCACACACTGTGGGTATAAAATCATTTAAAACCATAAAAAAAAAGGTTATAAAGTTGTTTTATTACATTCTTCTAACAGTGGCTCGGTGTTTTCAAGACTGCACGGTGTATCGTGTTCAAGAATTTCTTTAGCGTTGTAACAATAAGGACGAACTTTTCTATTACGACATAATTTTAATAGTCGATAACTTATTACGTTAATAAATAATAGTTCAAATTAAAAAAAAAAAGTTATATAATTAAATCCAATTACAACAATATGGTAAAATCAATGTTACATTTTGAGATATTTCCAGAACGAAGAAAAAGAGAGAGTAGTATTAAATTTAATTTGACCTGATCAGTTCTTATTTTTTTTCTTTTAGAAAAAAGAAATATTTTCTATATAGATCCTTCAATTACATAATTATTTATAATGAGTTGTATTTTTGTTAATTATTTCCTGCTTATTAAAAATTTCTTCCACTTTTATCTTTACTGGCCATCGATTTATGCTTCGTCCAGTTTTGTTCGTATTTGGTCATTATTTATATCAATTTCGTCATTTTTTACAAAATAATATTGTTCATTTCCTTCTTCTATAATTTTTTACAATTTTTTAACATTTTTAGCGTTTTCGTCGTTTGCAGATGTTTGTCAACGTTCAAAAATGCACGTTTATTACGTCTTATTAATCTCTGACCAACGACAATACCCTCACTAATTTTTGTCATTTTTTATCAGTTCGTCAACGTTCCATTGTTTCGTGTATTTTCTATTGTTTGATTGGACTTTTTGCAATTTCCGTTTTGGTATTGAGAAATCCTTTTAAAATATTATTAATTTTGAACTTTATTTACGTTTGATGTTTACATCAATTCTATATTTTATTCTATTTCTATATATTGCCATACATTTGCGCTGATTTCAGTTATTTTAGATATATTTTCGTTTATTCCAATGCTAATAATTCTTTTATTTAACTTCATCATGTTGTTTCAATCACTTGGACAATTTTTATATAAATAAATCATAATCTATAACCATAATTTTATAATTTTGTCATACACAGACAATAATTACAAATTTCGTATTTTTTTTTTTTTTTTTTTTTTTGTATCACGACCTCTATTTTTTGTTCATAACTTTTATCGTTTTTCAAAACTTTGGAATTTTGTAATATTTTGAGTGTTTTGAGACATGTTTTATAAATATACTTATAAATGGAATTTCCGTTATTTTAATTGTTTATTTGCCATTTCATGCGTTTTATTTATATATTTATTTCGCGGTGAACTCTTGAATATTGATAACGGATCTTTACATATTTTTCTAACATTTTTCATTTACTCGCCAATGATATTTTATATTACAATAAAAAATGTAAATGTAATTTAGAAAAAGTTTCTCTTCATATTTTCAGGAAATTGTTGCATTGATCAAAAGGATCTGTTTTCAAATTCGTTTATTTTAATAATACTATTGAAGAATTTTGTTTTTTACTCATTGCAATCTTACAATCTGCATTTATCTGTCGATTATTTTAATTTTAATCGAGATTTTTGTAATTATACTAATATTGATCTAATTTTATTCTATATTTGTTAGTTTCAATTTTCGTTATTATTCTCGCCAGTTTCATATTATTTTATTATTTTGTTTGGCTATATATTGAATACTTTTCGATTCTTTCTGTAACGTTCTCATTTCTTCGAAATATTTTTAATTTTAAAACCGAAATCAATCATCTAAAGTACCAGAAGATAATCTT
This sequence comes from Trichopria nigra, assembly GCA_030522945.1. NCBI lineage: Eukaryota > Metazoa > Arthropoda > Insecta > Hymenoptera > Diapriidae > Trichopria > Trichopria nigra. The sequence goes on from JAPYZR010009908.1 coordinate 2,952, forward strand.
CATTCAAAATGTATCAACATCTTTAGTCAGAATTAATCAATAATTCACTCGTTTTGAAAGGACTACAGTTTATATATTAGTATGAAGTTATCGTAAGAGTTGAAGAAACAAGTATTAGAACTCTGCGTATACTTTTAAAATCAACATTTGATCTGTACCGATAATTTACAAAATCGAGCATTTATACTTGTAAATGTGTGAAAATGCTACATTCATATTCTTAATTCTGTATAAAATAAATAACCGCACGTAAAATACAAATTGTTTATTTTAATGTATAATTAAATGTGTGCACAAACTATACAGCATAATTTTAATTTTACTCATATTCTTAATAATTATTAATTTTGTATTCTTCATTATACGCTTCATTATAAACGGATTTATTTAATATTAATTTTGTATGTAATGACAAACAACAAATTCTTTTTACGTTTTTTCATAGGACTATAAACAACAGAATATGTGCAAGTCGGATATGTTAGTACATAGGTAGTATTTTTTTTTTTTCTTAATTAAACTCTTTTTAAATGTTCATTTTTTACTGCGATATTCGTAGATGGATAGTGATGTATTTTTTTGCACAATCTAATAAGAATGAATTGCAACATCTGGTTCTTGCCCGGATTCGATCATTTTCTGCTGAGTTACTTGAAGTTAGATAAAAAAATGTATTTTTTAGAACAACAGATGTTTCCCAACACCCTTCTTGCGTCGTCGAGATTATGGTAGAAATTCAAAATTTAATATTTCCTGACCTAATCATTCTCTTGCTCGAGAGAGAATCTAAAATTACATTTTTTTTTTATTATACTGCTAAAAAAAAAAATAATAATCTGAAACTTTACAATAACTACTTCATAACGTACACGTATATAATGATACAATTATTTGCAAATATGTATGAATATATAATATATAGTATAAAAATTAAACCAAGAAAAATTATGTTTCGGTTATTTAATAAAAAATCTTTATTTACACTTTTTTTATTGACAAAAGAATATAGTAATTTTCCACTGTTTCTCGTCATTTTTATGTAATAGTTCACGATTAGTGAAGAATTTTTGCTATATAGGAATGAAGAATGAATACTTTCTTTCAAAATTGCAATGTTTTTCTTTTTATTTATTTATTTATTTTTTTACTCAATAATTTCTAAATTATATCTGTTACGATCTTCACAATAATTTTTTTACTGAGTTACCCAAGTGAGTTGATTTCTTAAATTATTTATTTCAGTTTAAATAATTGAATTGAATTTTATTGAATTCAATTCTTAAAATGGAGTCCTTGAAATATTTCCTCGAGTTAATCAGTTTTATTAAATTCCTATACTATAAATTATTGGAGCGGATTTATTACGTAAACCTAGAAGTGAAGTTGTAAAGTGATTTTAAAACAAATTTCACTTAAAAATCCTTTAAGTGTATTTTTTGATGAAATTTCTGAAGTAAACGTCGTTAAGTGAATTCCTCAAGCAATTTCATTAAAAGAATTCCTAAGGTGATTTAGAAAGTAATTTTTGTACTGAATTCTGCAAGTAAATTCTCTAAGTCAAGGTCAATCCTTGAAGTCAATTTTTCGGGTCAACTCCGGAATTTCGTTAAGTGAATTCTTCAAGTAAATTCATAAAGTGATTTTTTTAAATAATATTTAAAGTCATTTTTCGGAGGGTTCTCAAAGTGAAATCATCAATGGAATCGATGAGATGAATTCTTAAAGTGAATTCTTCGAGCGATTTCATTAAATGAATTCCTAAGGTGACTTAGAAAGTAATTTTGTTGTACTGAATTCTGCAAGTAAATTCTTTAAGACAAGGTAAATCGTTGAAGTGAATTCTTCAAGTGAATTCATAAAGTGATTTTTTTTAAATAATATTTAAAGTTACGTTCATGCACAGAAAATAACTTTAAAGTGATATTTAAAGTTAATGCCCCTTAGAATTCCGAAGCCGATCGATTATTATAGTTACTTCTTTAAGTAAAGCACTGAAGCGATTTAAAGTGATTTATTTCGAATAAATCCAGAAGTGAATTTTCTCAATGAATTTCTGAGATAATATGTATTCGTATGTGACGAAACATCTAGCTGCTCCAAGTGACTCATGCTATACATATAGTTGGTTGCTCTCAAGTTATTTACCTGCAAAAATTCACTATTACGACAACTAGATTATTCTATATAGTTCTAATCTAGCAAAGGTTGAATTGGATTCTGAACGTCCATTGAAGAAATAAACGATTATAGAAATTTAAAGAAAATTTAATAACCATTCCGCAGATCCCAATTTAGTTCCTTCCGTATACGGGATTGCCGTTGCTGGTCGTTATACGGTCGACAGATCAACGAACTGCGGAATAGACCGCCTCGCGATTGTCTGCATAGTTGTCTCGAACGTGCATTTCTCGCGTCGAACTATGCACGTTATATATAAAAGTAGACACGGAAAGCAGCAGTAGGGTATCACGAAATAATGAATTCACTATCACAGATATACGTAATAATGCGCAATCATCCATCGACCATCCGATGTATATATATATATATGCACACAAAGGCGAGTGCGCGCGCAGAGCGAGTCTGCATATATATGCAAACTTTCCCGGTATAATATCCGTGTACATCTGTGTAAACTGCGATATGCACGGGTCTATTTATTTTACATACATGCAGGCAGAGAGGTGGATGGAACAAACGCGAGAGAGTATAGAAGGCCACAAAAGCACATGTATATACAGATGCACATACATATATATATATATATATATATGTATTTACAGATGTGTATATATATATATGTATTTACAGATCTGTGTATATATATATATATATATATATATATATATATATATATATATACGTAAACATTCATGGATATAGGCACTTCCTAGGCATTGTACGTTCGCGTGGCCCATTTTCGATCTCGCTATCTCCACGAAACAACTCGTCGAAATTGATACTCGATACGGCAACTATAGCCGAACGATGAGAGATGAAGCTTGCACCACCATATATATATATGTACCGATGTCAATTCTCTTCTGCTTCTTTTATCGCGGTGATGCCCTCACTCGCTCGGCTGCGTCTTTGTTTTTTTTTTTTTTTTTTTTGTTATTTCCCGCCATTATATTACTATACCTTCAGGAGGGAATTAAATATACGAGCTACCTGGAAAATCGCGGTTCTTCAACGCATGCAACTGCGCGTGTTTTATTTAGAGTAATTGTGCGCTCGCGAAAGAGTTTGATGAATGTCGAGAACTCGCACACACGGAGTGGAACGAAATAAATCCTTATTTTGCCTGAAAATGTATGTATATAGCGACGCCGTTGCGATAATTCTGATGTATTATTGTTATCAAGGAAGCAGAATTCATCGCTCTCGGATCCTTCGCGAAATTGTTACTTTTACAATGTATTAACATCTTCGCGATTAACCGGCTCTGTTTATAATTGTGTTTATAATGCGTGCTTTTCTTGAATTAAGTAAGATTTACTAAAACAAAGGAAACATTTTCTTAATTCAAGTAAATATTTACGTGCTACTATTCAATTTTTTTTCAGTGTAATGGATCATTTGCGAGAGAAAAACGCCCTTTACATGCTCAAATTCTTGCCGTGTGATATGTCTACAAAATTCAGTAAAGGTACGGCAATGTGGCATCAACAATAACTGTCAATGAAGGAAATACATCACATGAAACTTCGTTCGCTTTGGGAAATGAAATGAAATGGAATTTCGTAAAATTTTTAATTAACTCCTAAAAACATTCGGCTGTAAGTGAATTTTTCAAGTGAAACGTTTAAAGTGATTTTTAAGTGAAATATTAAAGTGATTTCTTTTAAGTGAAACGTTTAAAGTGATTTTTAAGTGAAATGTTTAAAGTGCAATTTTTAAGTGAAGCACGTAAAGTGACTTATACTGAAGGAAATCTTTTCAATTAATTCTTGAAGTATTTCTCCATCGAGTTATTAGAATAATTTAAATAAATAAAAGTGATTTCTTTTTTTCGGAATTTTCTTCAAATGAATTATTCTAAATGATTACTTCAACCCAATAAACATTTGGAGACATAAATATCTAAAAGATATCTTTTAGACGTCTTTATTTAAAAGGATATCTAAAAGATGTCTTTTGGAAAGATCGCAAGATATCTTTTAGATATCTTCAAGATATCTTTTTGCTTATTGGGAATGAGTCCTTCGAGTGATTTAATTCTTTCAGTAATCTTGATCGACATGTGAATTTTTAAAGTGAATTTTTTGAAGTAATTTGTTCAGGCTTTCCCTTTATTAAGTGAATTATTCCAAATAATTTCTACAATGAATTCTTCGTGTGAATTCTTGGAATGAAACAAAGTGAATTTTTAAGGGGGGAAACCACTGTAAAATTTCGAAATTTTCGAAAAAATATTTTTTCGCTTAAAAGATGCTTTAGGGTCTTAAAAATAATATGCCAACAGATGGAATTCGGCAAAAGTGTCTAAATGCCCAAATTTTACATTCTGCGGCGACGCCTCTCAGGTATGTCTTACAGTATACTTAAAACTTTAAACGCGTTTTTCTCGAAACCACTTTCTCTGACACGGGCGCACCTGTAACTCGAGTAATTCTTATTTTATTCAAAATACTTTTATCTACTGCAACACGTTGGATTTTATTTTATGTTGCTTAGTTTTTATTTTATCGACAATTTTGTTACGTTTATTTTCGTGAAAATGTTTACTGCTTTGTTCAATCATGCACCATTTCGCGAAAAATCAATATATCGGAAAAATCCTACGTGTTGCTATAGCTATCGATGTTCAAAAACTAACCAAATTTCATTTTTTGTTCCAGAGCACAAATTACGGATCCTACATTTGCGCCCATCTACCCGCCTCGAAAAAAGGTTTCTTCGGACAAACGCTGCTGTAACCGCCATTTTGTTACCAATTTTTTTGAAAAAATTCTATTTTGTATCTTATTGCGAGCACTATAAAGCCTACTTTACAGATTTTCGATTGACCTTTTCATTCTTATTGCGAGCACTATAAAGCCTACTTTACAGATTTTCGATTGACCTTTTCATTGAGCCACAAATTTCCCCCCTTAAATGAATTCTTTTTTATAGTGAATCCTTCAATTTAATTAGTCCTGTATATATGCTTAAAATGAGTTCTTCTCGTGCATTCTTAAAGTAAACTTTTGAGTGAATTCCCCAATGTAGCACTGAATGTCCCCAGAATGTCTCAGAATGTCTCCAGAATATACAGACATTCTGGAGACATTCTGAGACATTCTGGGGATATTCTACGACATTGGGATATTCTACGACATTTGTGCTACTTGGGTCCGGACATGAAATCGAATATAGTTATTACCCTAAGTGATAATCTTGAGTAAATTACGAAAGTTCTCTTAAAAAATGATGTCGATCTTGTCACTATTACTCCATAATGTCTATATGTAACATTACGGATTATATCTCTCATAATGTCTCTTTGTGACTATTTTATGTCTTTTTATATCTCTTTATGTACTAAGGCAAAGTTAAAAGGTTTTCTGTCTGCATGTAAGTACATGTATAATTCAGGAACTTATTGTCATTTAGTGATATAAACAAACGGTCTTCTGTTTATGTCATTATTTGTCAATTGCTCTTTACATCACTATACTTTATACGCATCACATTAAAGAAAGAAAAACTTTTTTATAAAAATAGTTGTTTATTTCGCTACGACGTTGTATATTTTTCGTAACATGTCGCCGAATGAATATATCAAAATTTATGTTATAACTTTTATATATACATATATATGGTTACCACAGTAAGCATATATCGACCGAACTATAAAATTAATTGAGTTTTTATATTCATATTCATAGTCGAAAAAAACACTGAAAAACGAGAAAACAGAGGGATTACAATTAACTCCAAACGAGAAGTTAACGAAAATTTAGAATAAAGGTTTTTTTTTTTTTTTTTATTTTTGTTTCCATCACTGAAAATAATATTACAACCTTATATATGTCGGATTTATGTCGTTCTCCAGTAGTGAGATATTCAAAATCACAAGCGGTTCAAAAACGTACAATTTTTAAAAGTGCATAACGTCATTTTATACGCGTGCACAGGGGATCGCATATGTGCCGCGAGATAACAATATTGATGTTATCACGGATTTGATTTTAGTAGCTGAATTCATGCCCTATACGTATAGAGGTAAACTTTACGACTTAATAAAAAAATACATGCAGCTCGTCTTACGCATTTTTACGTCCGGTGCTTTGGTACTATCTGTAAGAAAGTGTTACAATGCGTATCCGAAGCGATGAATTTTTCATGAATTAAGTTCCATTTTGATGCAATTTTTCGCTCGCTTTCGCGGTACGCATAATTTTAAGTTATTACACTTTTATTATTATGTTTTTCAATGTTTTTGATTAGTACTGGGGTTGGCGGCCCAAGGCCGCAGGGTCGAAGCCTCTATTTTTAATTATAGATTTGACATAAAAAAAAAATTAAATTTTAATAATTCTGTTTTTATTATATGGTTGCAGTTTGTTCATTTCCATTTTCTCACATTCATTTCGATGTTCGTAATGTCGTTCTACTTTCGTTTATTGCCTCTCTAAGTGAACCCTCCACTTTCAGAAATAAATAATACTCTTGTGAAATATTTGGAACATATTTTCGTATATTGGATAAATAAATGTTCACTTACCGATAAGTATGCGCTCATTTATTTACCAGGCTGGACTTTGCTTTCTTAAATTTAGCAAAGTTTTCAAATCTATCACTTATTTCTTGTGGAGTTCATATTTTTAAGTTTCTTAGTCAAGATCTTTAATTTTATATATATTTTACACAAGATTCTCATGTTATCTCATTCAGTTGGAATAATCGAGCAATACAATCATTAATCGTATCATTTTTTCATGATTTCTAACTTTCTTTCTGTATTTTATTATGAAAACTGGACTGTTATTAAAATTATATTTTTATGGGATGATCTTTAAGGATTTTGGATAAAATTTCGTCTTCTCACTTCAATTCCAGTATTGATTTATCCTTACATATCTGAATATTTTTTAATCCGTAAAAATGTAGAATTTTCTAAAATCCTGAATTAATTGAATTCTACGAATCCAAACTATGAATAGCATAAAATCCATTTTGAACTTTAAACCCAAAATCACAACATTAACAATCATATTGTTAATAATCAGATAACGTCACATCCCTGGCAGAAATTCTGTCCAATTTTACTAGATACAAGGTAGTTGCTGTATAAAATTATTGGTTCAAAAGTGGTCATAAACTTAACAATAACTATACAAAAATAAATAGACCAGTTTTTTGTTACGAAACTACAAGGTACAATATAATTATACAATCTTATAATAGACGTAAATATTATAAAACGTATGGTTGAGATCAGCAATCCTGTCACAATATGAAGAAGAAGATGACGAACAATCCTCACATGTCCATGTTGATAAAAATGATAAAGCGAAAGGTTTAATGAGATTAACAATGTACAAAATGTATGAACAAAATGTCGGTATATGTCACGACTTATTAAATGTCATTGAAGATCATTACGACTATATATAGTAATATAAAACATTACAATAATATTGACAGAATGCAGGCAGAAATTGGACAGAAATTGCATATAGGGTAAGTCGTTCCAGATGTGCTTAAAAATGTTGGACGCAGTACCTAATAATTAATATCAAGGAAAAATGTTACATTTCCAATAAGAAACAGGTCAGTTATATTGTCCAGAAAATAGGTCGTGAATAAATATCTCCAGGGTTCTCATGAATGGTTCAGAAATTAATAAATAGAGCAGATTAAAGCAGTAGAATATTCATACGTAATGCTGTCGAGGCGATAATAATAATTAATTGAATTTAATGAAATCACACAAAATAAATTAAACGCGACGAACGATGATGCGAGAATAAATTAAATATGAAGCTATTTAATAATATAATGACGCAACGCAAAAATATTATTGAAACAATAGAGAAAGCGTAAATTAGAAAGCACAAAAAAATTAAGCAGAATTATCGACGTAATTCGAGAAAAATTGCCGGAAAATTTATGAATAGGATTGAATATGGATTATTAAAAAAAAAATCATAATTCAATAAAAAATTTTTAATAGAATCTGATTAATTTTATTAAAATAAAATTTTAAAAATAAATATTTTTATGGATTTTTTGACGTCGTTTTTTACCGCGATTTCGGAGATTTCAATTAATTGGTGGCAGTACAGACGCTTTTAAGTAGAAATAAACATGGGAAAAACAAGATTATTATAAGAAATGTTTTTAAAAATTTACAAAATCTATATGAAAAGCACAGCAAAATGTTTAAACATTAAAAACAATAGATACATTTTTATTATATTTTTTTACTATTATATACCGCCTTTTCAATTCATATTCTTTATTATCTCAAGTCAAAATTCGTATGTAGTGGTATATATAATTAATATTAATGTACGTATCGAGTGAATTTGATTAACGACTTCCGACACATTATGTAAATTATGATAAACATAAAGTAAAGCGAGGAAGCATTAATAACGAGCGGAACGTAATATTTTAATGCAGCGTCAATATTAAAAAAATACTGCGAATTGCGTTGAAATTAAGAACGGCGAGATCGTTAATTCAATTGATTAACTTTTGTTTCGTTCCGCAAAATTAAAATTCCTGATAAAATTACCTGATTTTATCAAACGTAGTTGAAATATTATTATAATATTGCCTCGCACATTCCAATTTTAAATTCGGAATTATCGACGCTAATCATTTTTCGCTTCAAGAGCACCTATACATACATAAGCATTTGCTTTATTTTAATTGTTTTTACAACATTACTAGTTCACTGATGAAGATTCAGAATTTACTTTTAAAATATTGAATATTGATTGAATGGCATACACGTGGATTACCGTAGGTAAATCCCGCGAAAACGAGGGAAAACACTCTCTCAAATTTTACTCCGAGTTACGACGCGGGACGCGTCGTGGTGCACACGAAAATTACTCGAATGGACTGTTTTTTTTTTTTTTTTTTTTGTTTTGCTTAGATTTACTCGGAGATTATTGAAATATCGATCGAAAACCGAAGCGAAAGGGTGATCGTTTTGTTAAAAATAAGTTATCAAGATAAAATTATGACACTATTGCAAAATATGCGAATTTTTGGTTGAAAATATAAGAATCTCAGCCTTAGCCATGGAAATAAAATGTCTCTTTTCAAATGCAGTGAATGGAAATGAGCTTTTCCTTTGATTTCTGTTACGGAAGTGAAGACACTAATCCTCGTTTCAAAATTACTTTTGTGAGAGTTATCCTTGTTTTATTACTGAAAACTGTAGTGAAACGTGTGCTTTTTTAAATCCTTCGTTATATATAGAGAAAAAGTCCTTTTCTTTAACATGTGAATATCCAGCATGTTCCTCATTTTCATGGAGTTTAAACACTGATCTACTTATATCATCCTGGCTTAACTTGATTTTATGAATTTTTTTTTTTTAGATTTCGTTATAATTGACACCTTTTCAAATTTCCTTTTGACGCTATATACTGTAGGACACGAGATTTCTCTTGCATAAAAGCAACACATATTTATTTTTATGAAGAAAGAAATCCCTATCTTTCTCATTCGGTACATATTATTTTGGCTTCATCGCTTCTACAATTTTTCAATTTAAAAAATTCAGCGTGTTCCATGTTTGCCTTTTCCATGTTTATCGATTGTTTTATATTCATTCAAATCGTTAAATTCAGTTGTTTGAAACGATAAATTTTGCTAAAAACCATTTGGTTTGGGAATTCAATAAGTCGGTCCTTAAGATTTGAGCATTGCTTATACCTTCTCCATAATAGGACAGGGGATCAGGGTACTATAACTTCGAGTCGGCGTGGAACGTTTCAAAGACTTTGTTCTAATCTGCTTAGAGCAAAATTTCACTTCCAATTAAACTCCATGTATCTGGTTGGAAATTTTGAAATGGCGGGTATTATGCGCTTATAGTTTCTTTCGTTGCGCGCGTTTCATTTGATTTATTCGTAAAAATTTATTTATTATTCGCGTCATAATTAATTCGTTACATGCTTTTTTTAGTTCTCGGATGCATTTCATGAATTTTCCTCGTTTCAGATGTTTTATATTCGACGTTCCATTTGTTTTAATCGTTTCGTCCAATTCATACGTTTTACTTTCAGTAATAACATTCATTCATTCGTGCCATCAATTTTATTCGCTTTATTTTGTTTTTAATTCATTCATGGAACAACTTTAGTTGATTTCGATGATCTAATCACATTATCTTTTCGTAAATTAAAACATTCAAACAGGACATGTTCCGAAATATTTACTATACATATAGAAGTTTCAACATTATTGAAGTCGTCCGAGGTTACACGATGTTCAATATGACTATTTATAAAGATGATAAAAATTAAAATATCGTATCCCTAGTAGAAATCTGTCCAGTTTTCTGTTACACTGCCCAGTTATCCTACACCTTTAACATGGGGAAAAAGTAAACTGGACAGAAACTAGACAAAAACTGGGCTCATTTTCTCCTAGGGATATTCTAAACACATTTTTCTCATGTCATCTTCTTTAAATTTGTCTAAGAATTATCTATTCGCTTCAACTCGCACATTTTTCGAACGGTACTGAAAAAAGCTCTAAAACAGCCATGAAAACGATTGTCGTCTTACAAATTTCGAATGAAGAAATCCGTATACGAAAACTTCGTTGCTTTTCACTCCTATGAATGTACACTCACACGACAGCGTGTACCACAATAGTTCTCCATGATTTTCGACGTCGATTTTTACCGCGATTTCGGAGATTTCAATTAATTGGTGGCAGTACAGACGCTTTTAAGTAGAAAACACAAAGGAGGCAGCTACGACGGCATCGGAAAACGTAGTGTCTCGACACCGCGGGCTCTATATACTCCACCGGGGCGTAAAGCCATTATAGACGCGGATATTAGTTTGACCCGGAATGTACAATATATATACGAAAACAGTGCGGGGGCGGGATGGGGGGGGGGGGTTCACGGCAGACAGAGACATTTCCCCGGTCATTGTACCCGCCGTGAGATGCGGAATGGGGAATAGAGGGTGCCTCGAATTCGGCACTTCAAATTTCCCCAAGTCTGATTTTCCGACGAGTGTATATGATGCGCATCGCTCGTCAAACGCGAATTCAAATGCGAATCGCATCTATACGTATAGCCGCAATGCCGCGTGTGATATTTGCGGAACGAATGACAAGCGAGAAATCTCAGTCGTATATACCGCAAATGAATCAATTACACCCGGGGCACCTGCCCACTGCCTATATATACATTTTCCGAAAATTCGTCACCTATATATGGAAAATGTCATTATATATATTTATGTGTGTGTGTGCGCGCGTATGTGTGTGTGTATGTGTGTATGTGTGAAATGAAAAAAAAAACAAAATCCAAGAAACCTGAAAACCCAACAAACGAGAAAGTATATATTGAAAAAATTCGTCCATTTTCAAATTGCAATCAATTTTTTGTAATTCTATATAATTCGTTTCAATTCCGTTAATACGATACAAAAGAGGAGACTTCCATTTAATTCTAATCAATTCGAAAATGAAATTGACTCATTTAACTATAATTATTAATTCGACGCAATACGGCCGAACGAATTTATAAAAAGCAGAAACAATTCTTTTCAATACTTTGTTAAATCAAATCGATCATATACGTCTGAATAAAAATTTCACGAAAGCAGTAGTAGCAATTCTTATCAATCCTTGATAAAAATTTTGACGCCATGCAATTCGATCCAATACGTCCGGTCGAATTATATTTTTCAATACGTCATCAACATTGTGACGCGATGCAATTCGATTAAATGCGTCTTGCAGTATTTCACGTGAGCAATAACAATTTTTTTCAATACTTTGCCTAAAATTTAGACGCTTTTCAATTCGATCCAATAAGTTCGGTCGAATTACACAAAACAACGATATTTATGTGTAATACGCCACCAAAATTGTGACGCGTTGTCACAATTCAATCTAATACGTTCGATTAAATTTCGATAAAGGAACGAAAATTCAGGTCAATATTACAATTCGAGTGTTTTAATTCGATCCAATGTTTCCAAACGAATTTTTCTGAAGTAATAATGAATTTAATACGAAGAAGGAATGAATCCGAATTCAATTCTTCGTCCTCTATTGAACGCGAAAATATTCCACGGAATTATAGATAAGAATACATTTAATTCAAAATTTCAAGCGAATGATATTTTTTTGAATAGAACATAATTGTCGATGGTTTAGTGGTATATAAACGCTTAGTTGTGGCATCCAAGGTAGTTGGCTCGAGTACCGTAATTGTTTTTTTTTTTTCATCTTACTAAATATTACATTGAATTGAAACGTATTCAATCCGAAAGTGGACAGATTCCGGATTCAATACTTTTCCGTTTGTTGGTATAGACGGGAATAATATAAAATTCAATAATAAGACGCCATTATGGTGCATTTTATTAACGGAAAGAATCGAAACCAGGCACGTGAAACTCGATGGAATCATCATCTATATATACAAATTGTAGAATTCAATTTAAAATAAATGGAAAAAGCGAAATGTGAGACCATATTAAGCTGAAGCATGAAAAAAAAAGCGTCGTCTATAATTGTGGATATGAGACAAAAAGCAGCGATGTACTGGTGATATAGATTGTCGTATTGGATTTTTTATGCGAAATATACGAGCATTCGACGTAATAAAATGAAAGGGTATAACCGCGGCGGTGCGGCTGCTGCGGAACGCGGAATTCCTCCCCCTCAGAATTTACAGGGACGTTATATGGGGTGTAAGGGGCATCGTAACATGTTCCGAAAGATCCTGAGTTTGTCGCTACTGCTAGTACATACGAGTACATACATACATGCATACATATATATACACATACAGTGGTAATTATATAATTGTAAGAGTTGCACTTGCAGGGAAATGAATTGGAAAAATATTTTAATTCCACTTATTTCCAATAATCCAATGCATTGACAAAAGTTCAAATACAACGATAAAACTACTTGCTATTGAATGTAGCTTTCCAAGTTTATAATTTGTTGGCCCCTCGTGCAAGTGCATTTGCATAGTCCGTAAGAGCCAACTAAAAATAATTCACCATCTAATTCCTACAGCAATCGGATCAAATTTGTTTACAAAACTTTTTACGACATCGAAACATGCAAACTTCCTGTCCAAATCTGTTAAATCCCTCAAAACCAAAGGAACATTCGTTACCTACTCCCCGAGCATGTATGCACGTGCTGATGACCGCCAATCACAATTTAACCTCGGCGACGAAGGAGGAAATAGTGCTGTGGAGAAGGTTATGGAGGATAGAATATATATATATTGATTTGGACAAGGAAAAATTATAGAGAGACATATAGATTAGGATAGTATAGATTTGGACAGGGTCTACTGTAGTATTATAAATCGAAAACCATATATTTATAAAAAAAAAAAAATTTATGAATTGAACGAATCAAAGGAACGTTAAAAATGCCCGAATCGAAGAAACCGTGGAAAACGAATGAATTGAGACTCGATTAAAAGTTTGCAACTGAGCAAATTAGAGTCTAGCGTTTCAGATGACATTTTAAAGAAATGTTCACGTGACTTTGCAATGCATACAGTACCTAAACGTGCCGTGGAAAACGTTTCAAAAAGTAACTTTTTTCATAAAGTATGATTTCATAAAGTATGATTTCATAAAGTAAAGTATGCTTTTCTTCTACCATAGTAATTTTGAAACGTTGCTGGAACATGAAGTTCGTAACGTTTCCAAGCAGATTACATTGTTCTTGCGATGTGTCAAACTTTCTCGGTCGAATTGTAACGTTGCGGATGAAAGGTTACATTGTCTTCTTATTATACACGGAAAAAAAGTATTGTTGGGACAACCATACTATATAGTTGAAATAACCATGCTCCTGGTTGACACGACCATTTCTATGGTTGGTCCAGCCATATAGTATGGTTACTCCAACAATACTTTCTTTTCTGTGCATGAACGTTCCTGAGACGTTTAATTCATTCTATGAAACATCGGAACGTTTCGGAAATGTTACATGATTAGCGGGAAATATGTAATCTAAATGACACTGACGTATATTGCAATAAAACGAACGAAACCACTCGGACGAACACCATAAAGATCGAATCAAATGAAAGAAGCGGCGAGCGACGCAATTAATTTAAACAATTCCACGACAAATTTGAATAATGCCGAGGAAATATTTATTAGCGTGACGTCGTAAAGCGAGATACGACCCCCATTTCGTGCTGGCAAATTGAAAGCATTTATTAAACACTTAGCGCGATCGCGAAATTCGCACGGTCAACGATGTCGTTTCTGCTGTTGGCGGCACTGGGGCGGGGGCAGGGGCGTACCGACGTGGACGAGGGGGGCTGAAAGGGGTCAAATAAAAAATGAAACGCGCGGTTAATGGCGCTCTCGCAATCGGGATGATTATTTAGTTTAACCTTTAGCCAGCGGTGGGTGTACCCATATACGTTCGTACCAACCTAACGCAACCAATGCCGCGGTTGACCGCTGGACATGCACGGGCGTGCACTATCGCAACTCGTTCTAATAATAATAGTGTTTTGATGCCAATGTCCTCTGCTGTATATATACGTCATCGTCCAAAACCGCGACGGCTGCTTCCATCCTCGAGGAATAATATTATGGCGGCGCTGTATTTTAATCATTTTGTCGAAACATCTCCAAAAAAACGTCCGATGCTTTATAACGTTCTAAGCCGAAAGCCGTTGACGGCAGCTTTGCCGGCGAGCGTGTTTGAAAATAAATTTGTTGTTTCACGTTGGAATTTGGCGAAAAGAATAAGGCGTGTTTATACAAGGAGTTATCGACAAGTATCCAGGAATTGATTCTAATAAGTGCTTGAAGGAAGTCATGAAAAATTTATACGTTTTGATGTTTAACCTTGTTGTATATTGGCATTTTCTATTATTTGTTATTATTTTGAAACCATATTTCCAATTATATAATTGTCATTCTTTTCTCCAGTCCCATCTTCTTCGTATACATAGAAGTATTACTACGTTATTAAAACAGTGAAAATCCATGACCTCGTTTTTTTTTCTATAATAAATTCATTGCAATTAGAAAAATTGTCCATCATATGTTGACATTACAGTTAGAATTTGATTCAGAGGAATCGCAATTGCAACAAACAATGGTAGAGGTAATCGGTAACAATTATTATATAAAGCAACTATAGCAACCGTTGCGTACATTTCAAGGTATAGGAAGATGACTGATGTTGTTTTCGAATTGTCATGAATAGTGACAATTGGGCATAATTATTACGAAATACGAATTATACATTATTGTCGGCATTATATTATTTATTCCAATAGATTAAACCAGATGAAGCTCATTATCAAAGGATTATTGTATTTGATATGCATTCTGATAACTCATAGTATTTGCTTTCAATTTACATTGGACGAGAGGATATAATGGTCGTTTTTTTATCGGTATGATAAAATATACGTTAAATTTCTTTGTATAATTTTAATGAAGATTAAATATCGTAGAAGATATACAAAAAGAACGTTTCATTACTTTCTGGCACAGAGGAAAATGGAATTATTCTTGGGTCGACCATACTATAGTTGACGCAACAATTTCTTCGGTTGATGCAACCATAGTATGATTGATCCAACAATACTTTTTTTTTATTGTTTATTTAATGTAATTATTTATTTTAATTGAAACCAATTTAATAAAATTCAATTTTATACGTGATAGATTAATATTGATATTTCATACGCGACACCAGGGCTTGATATTTTTTGTACATGCGCCCTTAATAATTGCTGGATGAAAGTATGAAACGAATTATGGGTGTACTGTATAGGGGCAAATATAAATAATAAAAACAAACAAATGTACAGCCGTCGTATAATTCATATTTTATAAAATTTTATCCGACATAAATATAGACACCATTTGTAAATCTGATTACTATCGAATTCAAAACGTAAAAAGAGAGAAATATTTATATGAAAACAGAATTAACATCGCTTATATAATTATTTACATAATTTATAAATTATTCTGTCATTTATTGTCGATGATTTAATAAGAAATTTGCGTCAAAATAAGTCTCCGTTTAATTTTAAAGTGTCTTTCAAAATCCGAAGAAGACTTTCCCTATATCGTCTTATCACAATTGACTGAAAATATTAGCATATTTGAACAATGTATTATATGAATTTATGTGTATTGATTATAAATTGTACTAATATATGTAACTAAAATAATTAGATATTCTATGCAATAATATTTTTTTTCTCTGACTGTTTTCACTTTGTCTCTTCCCATTTATTTACAATCTGTCAGTAGAGAGCACTCATTTGCATAAGATATATTCAATGATTACAAGTCCGTACAGGGACACAAGAATATAGATAAAAAAGAAAAAAAAACATAAGAAAAGAGATCATTTTCATTGTTGGTTTTTTCAGGATAATCGTCTCAATCTCTTCAGTTTTGATCCTATAGGATTGTCGAGAAGTATATAGCAACAAATCTTTCTTTGCAGTTTGATGCCCGATTCTTTCCGAATGACGTCATTAGGCACAAACCACCCTACTGAAAGTCCCCACATGGGATCTCATGTTGGAATTTGATGCGAAATCCCGTATATGCGAAAATGTTTTTTGGAATGAACAAAATTCTGGGATATTTTTTTGGACAATTCTAAAAAACAAGAAAGAAGCGCATGTTTCATTGTAATAGAAATAGTTTCCGAGAAAAAAAACAATGAGTGTCATAGTAAAAATTTTAAACAAAGAAAGAAACATATGTTTTATTGTAACAGAAATCTCATTTCACAATTCCCATATGGAACACCAACCACTCCCTTGCGGATCACCGGCTTTAATAGAGTAGAGCTTTGATAGTGTTTCTTGAATTTTAACCTGATATGTACGAGTTTGAATAACAATTCCTCGCGCCAAACTTTATCGAAAGCCTGCTCCACATCCAAAAACACAGCTGAACGGTTCTTTTTACGTTTTACGTCTTCTTTAATTTTATGAATAATTCTATTTACTTGTACGGTGGTTCCATGTTGATTCCGGAAACCAAATTGGTGGTCAGGAATGAGAAGTCTTTTTTGTATATACCCAATAAGCAAAAATATGTCTTGAAGACATCTAAAAGATGTCTTGCAATCCTTGAAAGATATCTTTAAAATGTCGAAAAGATCTCTAAAAGACATCTTTAAGATGTCTTATGCAACACTTTCGGATATCTT
>JAPYZR010009909.1:0-13359 GCA_030522945.1 Trichopria nigra
AGCAGTTTGGTTACACTCAAAAAAAAGTTTAGGGCGTATGGCGATATTGCTCAAATAAATTAATGATTTGCCATAATTGTTCAGTGTAAATATGTATTTTTTTTAGTTAGAAGATAATAACTTCAAATCTTTCTGTGATTTGCAATTGCAATTATATACATTTTGTGTTTGACAGGTTAACCTCAAATCAAACTTTGAATCAAATCAAAGTTTGATTTGAGGTTAACCTGTCAAACACAAATGTAATTGCAATTTTTAAATCCTATCATTATATAAACCTAAATCCTAGAATGTATTTCTTCTTCGCCCTCAATTCAATTTCATGATGATATAAACATATATATATATATATGATTAAATAATAAAAAAAGATATCTAATAAAATATTAATGCATGATTAAAAACGGGTTTATTTAGAATGATTTTACAGAAAAATAAATGTTATTATATTATTTACAATATTTAATGTATATTGGTTAAACATAAATATTTTATTCATTTAATGAACACGCAAATGACGCAAGAAATAAGAAAAGAATTTGTCCGATGCGGGAATTTTGTTATAAACCCTACAAAATTCATTTTCAAAGGGCCAAAATACATCAGAAAAAGCGTAATGGAAACAGTGACAAAAGGCCAACAAACCATGCCTTGCTTCCAGACTGGATGTATTCTCAGAACGTCCCATTTAAGTCCAGTTAAAATGGAAAAAGTCCAGTAATTTTAAAGGACTAGACATCCGTAGAAGCTTTTCACGCCTTACATTATTTAGATCGTCACTTATAGTCCGTATATAAACTCATAGTTTTGTATACTTCCGTGTTATAACACAGAAAGAATGCGCTGTACGCATCAACAACCTCAACAAATCGATATAAACTTTCTTTAAAAACCAGTGACTATATTTTAAATATCGCATGTAATAAACCATTGAAGTAATAAAAGTTTGTAAAACATTTAACATAAATGAATTTGCAAAATTCGTGTAATTTCAAATCAAGTTAAAAACTGTCTTTTATTTAACGTCCTCTGTGATATATCCCGTCAAGGAAAGAAACATTCCAGTATCAAGCCTTGATTATTCAAGGTTCGGTTTCAAGCGAGAATGGCCGAGAGATATTGGTGCATTGCATACAAATCAATCGACAACTCCCAGTCAAGTGCATTTCTTCTCCATTTGCACGCGCATAACGTAGTATTTTGCACGGAACTATCTATTTTACGGCCAGAAGTTACATCCTTGGGGGGTACGCGATTATCCGTGACTCTTGGAGTTTCTGGTCGACGAATCCCAAAGTTCGCTCCACGACTATAGCGATGAGATATTGCAGTCAGGTATAGGGGGCTGCATTTTTTTCGTCCCTTTTTCTTGCCAAGGTCCCGCGAGCCGCCGAAGATGAAAGCGTGCAACTTACACGAGGAGAATAGTTTGAGAATGGTTACTACATTTGTATTCGAAGCCACGGACCCAGAAAAAGTCGAGCTTGAGAAGCGTTAGGTGGATTTTAAGATTTGCACCTCGAGCAACGATGCCACGGGACAAGAACAGCTGGCTCTTCCTAAGGCCACTACGGAGTTAATTCGTGTTTTTATACTTATGGTCAATTTAGTTAGAAAATACATGTCCATGTCCATGTTTCCCTGAAAACAAAAAAATCCCAAAATATATCTATTTTTGCAGCCTCTAGAGTGGCCTAAAACCTTTAATGTACTGTGGAACCCCCTGGAAGGTCTTAAAATAACTGAAAGGTATAAGGAAGTAAGTGATTGCTATAGAAACTCTTATCCTTCACGTTGGGAAATTTACCATCGTGTTACTCAACATCGCTGCTGGATACTGACGCCAGGGCTACAGACACGTATTTCATTTTGGCTAAACATACATAAAGAAATATATTTACAATTGTTATCAATACTTCAATATTCGAATTGCTGCAGATCAACAACGAAGCACACTACGATATTCTTGAAATCGTGACACTGTTTCGCGGATTTTGAACAAGAGACCAGATGGGTAGACATTTCACCTTCCAATCTCTCTTTGACTTTCCACCTTCCGTAACATACCACCTTATAAGACACTTTATTTTCCAAGTCGCTTCACCTTCCAGGACAGGTTTGTCCTCAGTTTTTGTGACTCCCTACTTGCCCCCTATTGAAATACTGACAATAATGTAGAATTGATTTACTACGTGACCAATTTTCTATCTAACAAACAGATCGAAAAATCGATATATGTCATTATTCATTTAAGCATCAGTCATCGTGCAAGGCGCTTCCAATTTCAAGATTACTGCTCACATTTTTCAGAATTTTGGTACCGCTCATAAAAAATTAACCGTTCGATTACGATTCCGGGCCTCAGTCAGGCAATCTGGTTCACTCACGTCACGTCAACCGTTGCATTCAGCACAATATTCCCCGCCCTCCTACCTCCTTTATATGCAAGTCGTCGTAGCAGCAGCAGCAGTCTCCCACGCATTTTTCGTTCATTCTTCAGCCGCCGTATATACATGTAGAGTCGTATACGTACGACACGACAATTTAAGGAAAATGCACGAGTTACGGAGTGACGTAATTTCCTCCGTTATCCGGTTAGAGACGCGCGAGTACACGCAGTCGAATAGGAGCCAGCCACCGGAAGATCCTTGCCTTTCCGCCCGCAGCCGCGACTTTCAGATTTCACGGTGAGACGGAGTCTCATTCGTATAGCTGTTCTCACAATTGCGGGGCTGCGCTCGGAATTTGATCCCTCGAATCGTTTTCCGAGGCTAATTATGCCGTGCACCGCGAACCAACTTTAATCTCTTTTGAGCTTATTATTACTTTCGGGCAAGTCGACGAAGATCGGTCCAAGAGCGAAACCGAGCGTAGGAGCACCACGCCACCGTGGTGGTGGTGGGAATAACAGATTTTAATTCAAACGTAGAAACGAGATTCATTGTTGCAGGCATCAGCCCGCCATTTTGTCAATTAAAAACGGCGAATGCCACTCTGTGACTTTCGTTAAAGAAAGTTTTCTTTGTCTGGCTCTCATTCCATTAGGGTTTCGAAGCAGTCGGATCATGAGCTCCCACAACTCTATACTTTTCTTCGTCGCATTTTTTCATCGTTTTATGGAAATATTTAATTCGACATTTCGAAAATGAAATGTCATATAAGGATTTCGGTTTTGGATTCGTTGGTGGAATTTTCCAACGAATCACTAATTAAAAGCCGAATTTCCCTAAAGATTTCATCATTCTGCATGGACTACATATAGGCAAGAGCCTCGCATTTAATTTGGTGATATTGTCACGGTCAATCGCTGGGATGAATAGCCAATTGGTACGTTGGATATTGAAATATTCAAGAACGAAGCAATCAGCTTGTCCCGTTGAGTGCAGGTATTAAGCAACCGCACGAGAAGGCGCGCACATCAAAACTGTAGCCTGCAGTAAATGACGGGAGACCCTTCGAATGCGCAGACGAGATTCATCAATGCACTGCACTCGACAAACCTAACCTAATTTTCAGCTTAACTCCGTTAGCTCCCGCAGCATTCGACGAGCTACGGGAGAACCATGATTAGACGTTGCCACCTGAATTTCTACACTTTGACGAGCGGCTTTGTTTTATGAATAATTCAGGTGGAATTTCGCGTCTACAATTTGTATTCAAACTTAAATTAATTTTCCGCGTCAGTCGCGGGGCTGGAAAATGTTTTCGCGTACAGGCGCGGGGGATTCTTTTTTTGACACGATGAAGTTCTTTTATTGTACACAAGTGAATTTTAATTCTGAAATCTTCCCAACACTTAGAAGCATACATTATTCAAGATCTGTTATTACGAATCTGAAGTGACGATTAAGCGCTTCAAAATGGCGCACACAATGTGGTGGATCCTAATTTGTAATTTTATCATAACACCTTTTATTAATCATAAAAGTTGGAATTCTGGAATGATTATCCCCCTTCTTCTATCAAGAAACCTCGCGTGCTTTGCTTCAGCATAAACATTGTCTTGGAGAAGAAAATATTTCCTCTTTTATATGTCGTCAGGATTACTAAAAATTAATCTTACGTCGTCTGTTTCTAATTTATATCCCTGCATATTTCTTCTCTTTTGGCTGGAAGCGTTTTTCATGGTTTCATAGTGTCTCTGTCAAGATTCTTTGGATTCAATTTGTTGGTTGAACCTTTGCTCTATTCATCCGATTTTAGATTATTTTCTATTCCAGATACTACTAAGCGTTAGATCTACTGCAGATGCTACAGTTATTTACTTGAATGATTAGTCTACTTCACTTATGTTTATTAAAGCCGAATTGCGTTGTTCTTGTATCCATGTTTTCATCAGCTCACCTTTCCAATCGCTGTTGCTCATCCCCCATTGAAGGGATTTAGCATTAAAGTCACTCGTGATGCTGATAGTTCGGTAGGTATTTGATTTCATCAAGGATTCAAATGCCTTTATTATGATCATGTCTGATGATTCTCTTTCTTTTCATTTTGGCAAAAATTGTACATTTCGACATCCAGATAGTTTATGTTCTTCTCTGCAACATTCTTTTTCTTAGCGTCCCTGCTCCCAACACCTACTTCATCGGAACTCTGCGTTCCATTCCTCTGTACTCTGTAGTTCCTGAAACTAATGTGAACTTTTTGACTGGAAAGTCCTGCTATTCTCTTCTTGGATTAAAAGCGTAACGGTTTGTCTGAAACTCATACTATCTGGCCTTGGTTCACTCACCTCAAAGTCCTCCGTCTCGACTTGAAGAATGGCCTTCAATTTGTAATTCGACTCTTCCATCACTTATATCATTTTGTCTAAAGTCGAGTACTATCCTACTCAACTGTAGAGACTTTGATGCTCCCGAGACTTTGTTGTTCAGTTCTTTCCTGGTGAGTTCATAAGTTGGACATTTTACGTCCTCGATTTATAAAGCTCCCAGTTCGTTTGCACTAATTGTTTCCTCTCTGTTCTTTTCAGATGATTGGCACAGTTTCTATCATATTTTTTCCCGTACCAAGTTCTCTCAATCTTTATGCCATGGTGGCTACTTGTAATCAACTACATGGGAAAATCTTAAGTGAAGCAATGAATTCCTAGAATTTTCGAAAATAATGACTTCCCATCAGACACAGCAAGTAACAATTGTGCAACAAATCTACCAAGGCTATTCTCTACATAAATGTTACATCGATGTAACATCGAGGTTACATACTTGTTACATTAATGTTTTCTTCATGAAAATTTTAATTTTTTAATGTCTCTTTATGAACTTTTTCAAAGTCGACCATGATTTCGAGTTATTGAACATATACAATTAATAGACAAAAAATAGTTAAAAAATTCAGAGCATGAACCATAACGTCGTTAAAAATCAGAATGTTCTAACAAAATGATTTTTTAACTCATGAATAGATACTTAAATTGAAAAAAGTAAAAATTAAAAATAATAATTTGAAAAAATATGAACATCAATGAGAAATAATGGATGAATCAATGAATATTTGTAGTAAATAAAAAGTTGTATATATTAAATTACAGTAAAGTGACTTGTTTATTTATTACAGCAATTTATTTTAAAAATGACACGATTTATGAGATATATTAAATGATTATATTACGTACAAAATATAAATCCACTCCACTTCCCACAGAGATAATGAATAATCACTAAAAATATTATTATGTGCTCTCATGCCAAAGTTAAATACATTTCAAATATGGTCGATAAGGATCAAAGTAATCATAATAGCAATTAAATGGATATATCTATATCTTTGATAGGTTGTGCAGAAATATGAATGCACAGAATTTATACGTTTTTATGTAAAGTAAAATGTTACCTCATTCAAATTTATGAGAATTCTACTATTGAATAAGCATTTCATCAATAAATAAATTGTATTGATGTCAATTTTTGTTGACAATTCATGAAATAATTAGTGAAAATAAAACCTTTGTAAATATAAAAAGACAATACAGATGGTTGTATGTTATGTAAATGCATGTTTTCGAATAATTATGAAAATGTACATGAGTCATGTTTTGTAAAAGAGAAAATTAATTTGATTCATACATTTGAAATGAATTTCATTTCAATGTCCGGTCCCCATTGTAAAAGTAAATGAATAAACATTTATTCGATCCATTTTTCCGAGTTCTATAGATAAAAATTGAAATATTATCTATATATATTAGCTCTAAATAGTTTGAATAAAACATTTCAAACTTGTCCACTGTAAAGTTCATAGACATTAAAACGTACTAATATTCTCTCTGTGCAAAGGTAAATTATACAGAGAACAGCCACCTCTCCCGGCATTATCTATAAAAAATGGCAATAATTAAGTGTAGGTTCTTCAATTTCATCACAAACTCGTCCTGTAATTTGAACATTTTTTGAAAATATTGAAATGATTTTATTTACAAACTTCTAAGCCTTCTTTTAAAAATTAATTTAAAAACGGCTGCAGTACTATTTAAATTTGGAACAGTGAAAATGCATATTTGGAATTATAAGAATTTTACAGTTATAACATTTTGGAAGAAATTAATAAGTGCAATAGCATTAACAAACAAAAAATATTGCTTATTGTAAATATATCTCATTTTTTAGTACAATAATTTCTGATTATATTCGCATAACCAATAAAATAATTCACAAAATGTAGAAGAGAACTATAGATAATTCAAAAATATTGACGCAAGTGTAAAAAAAATTGTCCAAATAAATTTCGCGAGAATTAAACTTGACAAAATTGTCAGAAGTTTATGCAATCAGATAAAAAATAAATTACTTTTTTGAAAAAAAGTGGTCTAAAAACCCGACAAAATTTAAAAAGTTTATAATGCCGACAACATTTGTGAAAAAATGATACAAATCAATAAAAAATTATCAAATTATGCTGTGAAATGGCATGAAATGGTGGGGAAAAAAATACAAAACTATAAAGTTAAAGAATGTAAAATGATTAAACAATAAAAATAATTTAAAATTTATTAAAGACGATAATAATAAACGTATGGACAAACAATAAATAAATGTTAATAAAGATTAATAGAATAATTCATAAAATGTTACAAAATTAAGAAAAATGCAAAAATAAAAAAAAACGGACTGTTATATGTATAATAAAAAATGAATATAAAGTTATAAAGACATTCCAAAATTAATAATAAAAAAAATTCATAACAACAACCTCAAAATGCGACGAAAAGATACGAATAAACAAAATTATTAATAATTGACAAAACGATTGACACAAATATCAAAATTTCAACTTAAGTATCTGAAAATCGTGAGTTTTTCGATAACAAGACATTTCGCGGTTTGAAACGCACCGATGTCTCCCTGGTAGAAATGAAAACATTTTTTAGCTAATTCTTAGACAAGTCAGATATTTACCATGTTAAAAGCATAGGAGAAATGGATAGTGTAAGAAAAATTCCAAGAAAATAAGATGTATAGATTTAAATGCAAATACATTCAAACAATGTATTATTTTGTTGTCAAACAAGTAAATTGTGTCCTACAGCAATTCAAGAATTACATTTTTCGGAATCCCGGATAAGCACGATCCCTTAATCTTGACCGTATATTTATCCCCGTGATTGCATACAAAAAAAAAAGAACCACCTGAAGATTTCAGGCATTTGTTCAGTTCGAAAATCGCGTGTTCTTATTCGATCGCAAGTCGGAAGTAGTATAACCCTCAACGGAAACTTACGTTTCTCGGAAGCGTGATCAATTCGATCCTGAATTAAGCCGGCGCGAAAAGCGCCGTATAAAAAGAGTAACGTCAATTACTACAAATGAGAAAAAAAAAATCATCATTGAATAATTACAATTAGGTCGCAATATCTTTGCAAGACGCCCTGCGTCAAATATTAAAAAAGTTTAGACACTGATTTGATTGACGATTAGCATGCAGACTTAATAACGAACAAAATGTTTCTATATGACACCTTAAATATGGATTTATTGTAAAGTTACATAACCTACAATTTTCTGAATGTCGTAATGATAATATATAATTGTATTTATATAATTTACAAATAAATGATAATACACATTGTTAATTATTTACATTGCTAATGCGAATAATCGATAGATGATTAATGTCGTTAATCGCAATAAATTGGCATCACGGATGCTGATAAAGTATGACTATAACATCAGAAGTTTAAAATAAAAACTACTTTTTATCATCATTATTGATGGAAAGCAAGTATATAAGAATAAGTGCCTTATCTTACCGACTAGTAGTCGCGGTGAATATATATTCAACTTAAGATATATCTAAAATGAAATTTCTCGCAGTCTTTGGCATAATTCTGCTCTGCATCGCGCTGTCGGAGCAAATTCCTAAAATGGGTAATTTGTAATAATAGGAAATTATATATTACGACCCTTTTCTAAATAAATCTGAATTTATTCACAAGTGGTAAAAAGTATTACTCCGTTAATTAAGAAACTATTCAAGGAGAATAGTCTTGTCAAATTTTTAATGAAAATATATTACTCCTACATATATTCCAGTAAATTGCCCGAAAGATGTTTTCATCGATCCTGAACACAGAAGTGCCTGCGTGGAAATAAGATGTGAAGCTGGAAAGGTTGCTCAAATCATTCCGTAAGCTTTATAATCGCATTTATTTTCCTAATTAGTTATAAAATTATTTCACGAAAGCTGCGAAACTTTATTGTACTAAAATCTAGAAATTTGAATTCACGCACAAAATTGAAAATATTCAATTACAATGTAGATCTCATAATTACTTATATGAGATAATGAATTATTTGACATTTATAATAAAATCGATTCGTCCATCGTCATCGCGGTAGCTTTCATTTAAAGAATTTTCACTCCAAATCTCCAATAAAAAATATTCACGCTTCAGATTATATCATTGTACATATGAATAATTGATAACAAGTAGATGTCTAACGTAGCGAAACAACGGAGAGTAAGACGATTATAATAACTCGGGTTAAATCGTTGGAAAATATATTCTTGGCATATTAATTATATACGGATCTGTTTTGCAGTTGCCCAACAATCTGCCCACCAAGAGCGAAGAAAGTGAAGTACATCGTTGGTGATCCAAAGAAAGAATACATGGAGTGCTGTAACTTCTGTGTTGCTGATGACTAAGTGTTAGTTTAGAAACTTCTCGAAATGCACAAGTGTTGAAATGCTGATTATTATTGTTGCTCTAGTCTGTTGAGTTACGTGCAACGTAAATGTGAAATTCATTATTTAAAAAACGAAAACGTATGAGAGGGTAGTTAAACCAAACAGTACTCTAAAGTTAATTTATGTTATCCATTATAATTGAGACAATTGTTCAGACTTCCTTTGGAAAAATATAAAATGCCTATATTCAAATTTTTCAATGATGAGATATAAAGAAATGGAATTTTCCAGCATTTTTTTTAATTAACGATTGAAGATAAAGTTGACAAATGATCTTTATTACACATTTCGCGCTATATATATACACGAATTTCAATAAAGTAAAGCGTGGCTTTTATAACAACTGATTGATGTCGTATTATGAATATTTTATTTCAGCCCATATTTTTTTCACTCTAAATTAATGCTCCTGTATAAACCATGGAACAGATTATACAGAAGAAGTAACCAATAATTTGTTACTTCATTGATTTTCAGGAATTGCATGTTTCATTGAATACAAGCATAACAGTCTAATAATAAACCAATCGTAAAATTCATAATCAAAGCATAATGATGATAGATCGGCATAAATATGAATTGTTTCATAATTACGGTTACGCGATTACTCTACTGATTTGACCTCAACGTTTATTGACGTAATCGATCACGTTGAACTATTATATAAATTGTGTATTAAGATATTATTTTTACTGAACCGTCTATTACATTTTCTGTATTGCAGATGTCATAGTGAATTTCCCCGATATAATGAATTTATTAAAAAAAAAAAACGTTTTAACGTGTTTAGAAATTACATTTAAATATTTACAAATTTAGTAAACTTATATACCAATATTTTTTACATTTAAAAAATATCTTCTGAATTATTATCGGAATTACGTCATTTGATTAATAGCCATAGATGCAATTATAAATAAAATAAAATTTGTCTATCGATCTGATACAAGCTTTTTCATGACCTGAAAAACAAGCGATAACACAGAATTTTAAATAAATGAAGTAAAAACTGAAGGAGAAAAATTAAAAAAATTAAACTTTCAACAAAACAATTTTACCTTATTTTATTTGGATTCCTAAACGTTTAGGTTTCATTTCCCTACTCATATTTCTAATAATTTTAAATTCTACGTTAAAAATACATAGACCTATGTGTTCCGGCTTCACGTAAAATATACATTTGTAATTTCCTCTTTTCAGGTTGGGAAATAATGCTATCGACATTGTCTGTTTAAAAGATGCTTAAGAAGGTGCTCTGACCTCCTATAAGGCTGATGTCTCATGGCAGAAATTGTTTTCAAACAGTTCTACTATCGACAGATTTTCATTCAAATCCTCATTTCCGCATATAGATAATGTTTTAGCGTCTTTGGTCAGAGCCATTACTTTAATACATAAAATTATATAATAATAATAATAAATAGGATTTCGCATTGCAAAAATAAAAATGAGATGACAAAAAATTAATTATTTTATGGAATTATTTATAAAGAAAAAAAAATCGTTTTCACATTGTATAACGTATTGAGTTGATATTTTATTTTAGTATCCGATTCAATTTACTACGACGAAATTTAATAATGAATGTATGAATTATTTTATTACCATTACATAATTAATAAAGTCGTTTTTTCTCCCAGCCATCAATTATAAAAGGTTTCAAATATTTACGCTTCCAAATTAATTTATACAAGTCTTTGAAACACACTCGATCTCGGCCTCTGACATCTGACACGGGGACACTTTTGTATTTATTTTTAAATATAAGTACGCTATAAATACAAATAATGCTAAAGCTCAGGTGTATCAAAGATTAATTCCAAATGAGAAACTTCTGGAATCAGATTATCAGATATTGATGGCTTTATTAATATCGACATCTACGTAATGCAATTTACGACAATAAGTAAGAGATACCAGTTATATTCTATGATATATGATCCAGAAGGAAAACCAGTTTGATAAAAGAATCTTATAAAGCAAGAAGACGCGGGGATTTCAATCATTAGTTTATTAAAATCCTTACGATGAAATTTGCGACGAATTTCTTTGCATTGAGCATCTTCCTTGCTCTATCCGAACAAGCTGTAAATAGGGGTGATTATCGTTGTTATTTCCCAAATTTGAACGAGAAACCCGGGTAAAAGTGAGTCGTTATTCGTTGTATAGTTTTCATTGTCTATATTACATTTTTGTGTATTGTGCATGTTCGGTAAGATTAAAAGTTTGAAAATAGGAGAGACATTTTTATGATATTAAAAAAATTGTTTTGACTATGCCATTGCTACAAGAGAAAATAATTAATGCGACTATCATTTTAACCTGGGTTCTCATACACATACATCTGGAAATCTGAAATTATATGAAATTATGTATATATATAAATTAATTTTTGTATATTTTCTGTACACAAGTTTTTCCATTACATGTGATATAATTAGATAGAAACAAACTTAATTGTCAATACAATCAGCCTTGAAACTATATTACTTCCAGGAAATTGCCCAGAAGACATGCAACTTTCTAGCAACGTAACGTTATCATGTAAAGTAATAACATGCCATAATGGAGAGATAATAGCCTCGATAGAGTAAGTCAATTGAAATGCTTACAACTTTTGTACAAAAATTACTTCTACTTCACTATCCTCGTACAGTAATAATGGACCGTAATAATAAAAGGATTTGTCAAATCTCAAATATTATTCGGTATCTTAAAAAGAAGAAATTTATATATTACACATTTAGAATGCTACTTGTACCTATTTGTTGCATGGTTTTTAACAAATTGATGCATAGTAAAATCATTATAAAAAAAAAGACGATTAAGCTTTTTTATATTGTTGACTAATCTCGGAATCAAAGTTGAAGAAATTGAATTTTGTTTTGCCTTGGCGTTAATTTATTTGCGGTAAATAATAAAATTATTCTTTATTTCAACTATTTTATTGATAAAAAAAATGTCATATCATGAAAGACAGTCCATTTTATACGTTTTACAGTATATTCTTAATTAAAATAAAATTCATCATAATATAAATAATCATGAAGAAACTCAATTATTTCGTTTATTCACAGGTGCCCTACTGTACATTGCCCAAAGGGAGTTAAAAAGGAAAAAGGCGACGAGTTCGCAGTGTATCCCGCTTGTTGTCCTTCCTGTGAGACATCAAATGTCAGTCTGTTAACGTGAGCTGTTTTATTGTGAAAGATGCGTCGGTATATAATTGAAATGAATAAACGTCGTTCAAACATACTCTGTTTTTTTTTTTTTTTTTTTAATTGATATACAAAGGTAATATTCCGTGTTCAATGTATTTTTCTTCAATATTATAGAAATTACATGATCGTTGAAATATAACTAAAAATGGAATGATACAACAATTTGAAAATTGTAAATATATACATGTTAGAAAAAAGGATCTTTTTTTTCCTTGTGATAAATTTTGAGGAATACACGATGAATGCTTATATGACTTATTAACTTTTTTGTAAATGTTGCATATTTTTGTAAAGTCTTGTTACAATTATTTTCATAAATTTTCACAAAAATTAACTATTTTGTTTGCAATGTTCAACATTTTCTGGGTCGTGTGACATCACCTATTTATCATTTTTATTCGGCATCATTGATTTCACAGGTTTTCGTATATATGTATAAATACATGTGCCCTCGTCATATTGTTGATATAACCTAACATAAACAGAAACATAAGTAATATGATCGTCAGCAGCAACTGGTACTTTTACTCTACTAAAATAAACACATCATTGTTCTAATTCTGAAGCGTGGTTTTTCAAAATCATTTTTTTGCCCACATCGCTCTCTAAATAAAAATCACTGGAAATTCCGCTGAAATTTCCAGTGACAAAATTATAGCTGATTTCACAGCTAATTTCACTGATATACAATCAGTTAAATATGTGGTTCACTGGTGCAAAGAGTGAAAGTCATTAATCACTGATTTAAGCAGTTGATGCAGAACTTTTAAATCATGTAAAAGTTTATATTGTTGAAAAATAAAGTGACGATGAAACTGTTATGTATGCTGAGGTAGATAGATAGAGAGGTAGAGAGGACGAAATGTGTATTTTACTGATTAATTTAGTGGACTGTAGTTCACTGATTATTTCAGTGAAATTTAAATTTAACTTATGAATCAGTAACAGA
>JAPYZR010009911.1:0-10604 GCA_030522945.1 Trichopria nigra
TTGCGAGCGAAGCGAGCCGGGGGTCCAGGGGGCGGAGCCCCTTGGTGGGGTTGGCGGCCGGAGGCCGCAGGGGCGAAGCCCCTAGTTTATTATGTATTTTCCTCCATGCGTTTTGACCACGACCGACATGTACTCGAACCTGACATGGAAAATGATGGAAATCCTTTATTTTTAATTTTGCATTTTCGACACTTGCTGGTAACACTGCACAATGATTCTGACCTTGGTGCTAACATTCATGGCCACATTCGTAATCAGCCCATCAAAATATATCCATCGTTGTTGACGATTGGCCAGTATAAATGATGAGACTCGTAAACAAATTTTCAGCCTCTCCCATATGACGCCTCTCTTGCATTCCTTCTATCAGGAAATAACCCAAGCTAATTGGAAACAACCGAGTTTCTGCAAAAACAAATAGATATATACCATCACATAGATTCGAACAAGGTGTCTGATATCAAGAAAAGAAACTCGATTGTTCTTCCGGTTAATTAACCGCGAATTTGTGCAACGCTCAGACTGACTGACATTCTATATCCCCCACCGTCGATCCGAAGCAATATAGTCTCGGAAATCCGACACCGAAATTTTTAAGCAAACAATCGCGAGGCTCGTTCAGGTCTAGAAAGCGTGTAGGTTGGCTGTTGCCAATACCGTTTGCTAGAAATCGCCGCGGAGGAAACAAAAATCCATTGCGGAAATGACGTTGTCGTGTATGACGAAAAAGGAAACCTTGACATTTCGGATTATATGGAGAGACGTTACCATGAGCGACGGGCGAATCGGTGACGCTAATTCAGGCCTCCCTGATCAGCTCTCTAATGGAAATCATCCTTATACATACATACCCCATGGTGACCGAGGCAAGCTTGTTCCACCGTTACGCGCCTTAATATAAGGGGGACTCACGACGCGTGTCTTATAGATTCGGCCATAAAGGTGCGGGTGTCACACTCGAACGCTCCATCGGTCAACTCGCGATTGGCCGTGGATACTTTCTAACCTTTTGATAGAGTTCCAGTGTTTGCATTGGTCGGCGTATGGGCGGCTCGTGACGAAACGGCCGGCGTGTGGCCGCGGTAAATGGAACGTTGGTTTTGCCTATATATACATATAGACGCCGTTTCTCTCTCTCTCTCTCTCTCTCTCTCCATTTTATATATATACAGAGCCGTCATGTACGGAAAACTGTTTGTTTACTGGCAAGAAACATAAGTGGACTGTGGCGAATGAAATATTTCTTAACGTTCCGGATTGCTATAAAGCGTTCGCTCCTATGGCGATTGCGTTCCTTTACAAATATTGAGACGGTCGTAAATAAATGCTTTAATGCAACCTAACGTACGACTGTCATTTTTGTTGTAACATTATTTGCGAATAACTCGCTAGATTTTATCTCAAACAAATTGTCCAATTTACGGGATATTTGTCATAGTTGCCGTGCGCCTGTTATAGGGAACGTTCAAAAATATGGACGTCCAGATTCACGCGTACATATGGGACCTTCAGATTTTGTCCAC
This sequence comes from Trichopria nigra, assembly GCA_030522945.1. Taxonomy (NCBI): domain Eukaryota; kingdom Metazoa; phylum Arthropoda; class Insecta; order Hymenoptera; family Diapriidae; genus Trichopria; species Trichopria nigra. Next base: position 1,524 of record JAPYZR010009911.1, read on the forward strand.
GAGGAAACCTACACATCTATATTGTACGTCTTTGCCAGTGATTACTGGACGTTCAATGGACGTACTTGTTCTGGGTTAGTTTGAAAATCATTGAAATTAAAAAATGTAAATTGCTGGGACACTTTAAATACCTCACGAGATGACCGGATACGTGTAAACTTCATTGTTTTCGAGCAGAGTAGGGATCAATCGCGATCATTCTTACCTAAAACAAAGAAAAAATGGTAATGGTTTACATGTGTGAAGATACAAAACTTTCAACACGAAATATATATAAAAGTACATATACTCCGAATTACATTCCAATTGAATAATATATTATAGGAAATGTAAAATGTATATTTACTTTCTCTCGAAAGTAAAAATGATTGATTATCATTTATCGATAATAAATGTCCGTCACTTGCAATAGGTTTACGCAGTTATGTCTGAATTGTGACATATGTGCGCATTTACGGCTGTCGTCCTTTCCGATGCCGAATTAGGCGGGAGTTATATATATTCTCTCAAAGTTCTAACTCACTTTCTCTCTAATACTCGGACGTAGAATCGATTAAATTCCGTGACCTACATCAACTCTTATTCCCCGAAAGCGTATGCGTGTGCCCCCTTCAGCAAATAAGCTAACTTAAACGCGATATTTGGAGACCGATCTTATAAACCGCGCGCAATGGCGAAACTCGACCCTCGCTTATTGTTGTATCCTTTCAATTATCAGATCTTCGTCGTTATCTTTCCTTTATCCTATTCCTTCTTCCATCTGTCCTCGTCTCTCTATCGGTACCGTCTTGAATCTTGAATGTTTATCATCTCGCGGTCTTGTCAATTCTGATTACGAAATATGCCGTTATGGCCGACTCGCGAACGCCGAAGGTTAGAAATTTTGAAAGCAATTCTTGCTCAAGAAAAATCCACAGACTGGAGGGTATTAATTTATTTCAATGAAATCAAAAACAAGTTTAGATACATAACGAAAGAAAGAAAAAGAAAGAAAAATTAAAAGCACTCCAAGGTGAATGTTCCAACGTGTAATCACGTACCAGTTTGTGACCTGTCCCCTGCGTTACGTACCTGAGATGTATGTACTCGGGGGACAGAGACTGCCAGGGACTAGTGCGTGGTTACAAATTGGGACATGTACCGAGCAGCAGCAGTGTGCATTTCACTCCACTGTTGTTAAAATCTCCCTCCTCGCGTGTCATTCTTTTCAATTTCCTTTCCTGCGCGTTACTCGCGACATTCCGTGCCTTCCATTCCATCACAATTTAATTCCACTTGGTTTCGCGTTCCTTTTTTTATTCCATTGCATTTCTTACTTATTTTCAATTAAAGGAATGATATCATATTCCCTTTCACTCTACGTTACTTCATTTACTTCCATACGGTTGATTATATATTATTTCATTCATTTTAATTTCCAGTCGTTCCATTTCATCATATTTCCTCTTATAGTTATATAGTATATGGTAATATAAAATAGTTTTATATTTAATTTCAAACTTAATTATTTTAATATATTTATACTTTCATCAATTTTTTAACTATTATACTTTAATATGGTCCATTTCATGTAGTCCATTTTATTTAACTTTTAAGATGTATTTTATGTTCGATAGACAGTAGATATTCCATTTCTTGTTAATAATGTGTTGATTGTTATTGAGTTCTTTAGATACTTAACTATATATATTTCTCATGTATTGATTTTTTGACGATTAATGAATAATAATTTTATTCTCAACCATCCATTTCAATTAATTTATTTTCAAATATCTCATTTATTTTTATAAAAGATATTTAAATTTTTAATGTTTTTTTTTCCGAGGAATTAATTCATTTCATTTGTTGAAATATTTGAAAACTTTTGGATTCCATTTTATTTGAGATTAAATCATTTTTCTCATTTCATTTTATTTCCGGTCTATTATACCGCAGTCGCTTCATCAGTGTAATATACATATACCCTCTGTATTCGAAGAAATTCTTTTTATTCTGTGTCGCCACGCTTCATATACATACCATTTCATTAAGATACAATTATTTTATGATTTTTAAATTTTTTAACTATTTTTTTTCGTATATTTAATTTTTTTCGTATTGCCTTTTTTACGTATTTTAGTTTTTTTTGTATTATATTTTTGTACGTGTTTTTTATTTTTGTTCGTACTTTCTTTTCGAATTTATTTGTTTTCGATTTTATTTCTTTTCGAGTTTATGTTATTTTTATTTCGTATTTTGTTTTCACGTATTTTCTTTTTACGTATTTTATTTTTTTTCGTATTTCATTTTTTTTTCGTATTTCATTTTTTTTCGTATTTCATTTTTTTTCGTATTTCATTTTTTTTTTCGTATTTCATTTTTTTTCGTATTTCATTTTTTTCGTATTCTATTTTTTTTGTATTATTTTACATTACTTAAGGCACTAGTACATTTTACGATTTTGAAAAAAACAAACAATTTCTTTTTGCATTTTTCAAGTTATTTTTTTTCAATACCTTCTAAAACCGAAAATTCTACTAGGAAATACGTTCAAAAAGATAAAAAAATGAGAAGAAAATAGTGAAAAACACGGTCAATTTCGCAAACAACATATCAAACATCCGCCATGTTTATTATTATTTTTTTTTGCATCAGACTTGCTAATCTAGAGATTGGACGACTCCATTTTTAGACGACCCTGGCGCCATCTACACTTGATGGAATATGATGAAATGAAAATAAAGAAAATGTTTATTTGTATTCTTTGAGAATGTTCACGAAAATGTTTTATAATTATTAATGATAAAAACAACAAGAAAAAAAAAATCTTAAAAATTCGATTTTTTTCCGTACTTAATATTACTTTCCCAACATTTTACCACTTTATTCCGTATGTTTATTTTATCTTGTCTTTGTTTATTTAACAGAATCACCCAACTTTACTGTCCATTCAATTTTTGGATAAATTCGCACTTGATCTCTTCGCGTAATTTATTTCGATATATAGCAACCCGATTAATGAAATCTCCTCGCCCCTGCGTATACACTATTTAATTTCCTACCAGGTGATTAAAGGCGAACGAACGCATTATGTTGCATACAATAAACTTTTTATATAAATAAAAACAACAAAGCAGGGGACGATCAATTTCGTAAATGGGTCCGCGGCATATAATAATGGTCAATTCACATTAATCGAAATAACGAGGACGCCGTTGAAAACAATAGTACTTAATCGTTTTCAATATACATACGAATGCGAAACAATGCCATCGCGCTAATAATAATTTTCGCCATTCTAAAGCTGGACGCATACCTCGTTTCTGTATTTCCCATTTATTATTCATAAACAAGTTTTTTTTTTTTTTTTAATTGCGTATCTCCGCAATTATATTTTGATATATTCGATTTCGATATCGATATTATATTCGAAAGAAAGCAGATCAGACGGTCATACTTAGCGTTGATTAACCGCCCGACAAATTTCGTTAAATATGCGTCCTATGATGCGTCGAACAATGTATATACATTTCATATAGATTTAAACAATGAATAATTGTACCGCGCCGAATTTGTCACGAATTCGCGTTTATTTATATATACGTGCTTGATGGATTTTCAGGATAGCCCAGGCGCGATCGTTATCAATTATGTAATTTTCCCTGATGGCGCCGCGTATAAAGACCGTCGTCGTCAAATAAGGAGAAAATCACGAAATAAAGAGCGACAGGCGCAGGGATTGCAAATATTAATTACGAAAGTAACAATCGGGAGATTACGATGTTCGCGTAGGGGAATAATTGCGGGGCGTTGCGATATAGGCGCAAGAGCGCGCCGATGATGTTAGCGCTCACGGTTGCTTATATATATAGGATGAGAGAAAGTATGCGGGGATCGACGGAAAATGATGGTGATTCGTGGATCTTCCTGCAATTTCCATAGGCGTTTTACGACCATGTTCCTTCCGTTTCGAGAAAAAAAAAAAAATAAAAGTAAAATACGTCATTATTGCTTCGAAAACGGATGTTTCGTGCGCTGTTTTCGATTTACTTTATACATATATATATATATTATACGTTGCAATTATTTTGTACGATTTTTCTGTCTTTCTGACATATTTAACCAATTACCAATTACTTCGTACGATTTCAAAAAATGTCACGTTTATTGCACTTTTTTCTGTTTCTTATGTTTTCATTACAGTTTTTGATGTTTGCTTTACAGTTTTCATTTTACTTTTGGTATTTGTTGGTTTTTTGTCGGATAATATATACAATACCGATTGTGTTCATTATATGTTGCAATTGTTATACTAGTTTTCAGTCATTCTGTCATATTTAACCGACTATTACCAATTATACTCGTACGATTTTAAAAAATATCATGGTATTTTGATGTTTTTTACTGTTTTTTAAGTTTTTTTTAGTATTTTGAACGTTTTTTAATTTGTCTTACAGTTTTTGACATTTTAAACATTTTTTGACATTTTTTACAGATTTGGCCATAATTATTTCAACATTTTTTGTTGTACTTTTGGAATTTGTTGGGTTTTTGTTGCGTAATATACAATACGGATCGAGTTTATTGTACATGTTGCAATTATTTTGTTCGATTTTTCAGTCATTCTGATATATTTAACGGTTTTTTATTAATCACGGGATCTGAAAAAGGTTTTTTTGACACTTTTTACTGTTTTTTGACGTTGTTTACGGTTTTCAACGCGTTTTAGTGATTTTTTTTACAGTTTTGACGTTTTTTAACAGTTTTTGTTATACTTTTGGAATTTATCGGGTTTGTGTTGCCTAATATACTATATACCGAGATTGTTCATTACATTTTGCAATTATTTTGTACGATTTTTCTGCCATTCTGACATGTTTAACCGATTATTATCAATTATTCACACAGTTTCAAAATATATCATGCTTTTTTACATTCTTTTACTGTTTTTGATGTTGTTAACTAGTTTTTAACGTTTCTTTTTTACAATTTTTTGATCTTTAAAGGTTTTTAGCATTTGTTTTTCACGGTTATTGGCATAACTAACTATTTTCACATTTTTTGTTATACTTTTGGATTTTTTTTTTTTTGTTTGTTGCCTAATATACAACACGGATAGAGTTCATTCTCACGTATTTAACCTATTTTCAATAACTCGCGCGACCTTAAAACATTTTTTGACACTTTTCACTGTTTTTGTCGTTTTTTACGGGTTTTCACATTTTTTACTCAATTTTCGTTATACTGAAGTTTTTTTTTTGCCTGATATACTGTACCGACATTGTTCATTACATTTTGCCATTATTTTGTACGGTTTTTTTTGCCATTCTCGTATGTTTAACCGGTTTTCAATTATACGATTTCAAAAAATATCAGAAAATAAAGTTTTTTACACTTTTACGGTTTTTGATGTTTTTTTCGGTTTTTGATGTTTTTTACGGTTTTTAACGTTTGTTTTTTAAAGTTGTTGATATTTTAAAAGGGTTTTAGTATTACCCTAGTAGAAAATGAGTCCAGTTTTTGGCTAGTTTCTGTCCAGTTTGATTTTTTCCCATGTTAAAGGTATAGGATAACTGGGCAGTGTAACAGAAAACATGTTAAAGGTATAGGATAACTGGGCAGTGTAACAGAAAACTGGACAGATTTCTATCAGGGTAGTTTTTGCAGTTTTTGACATTTTTATAATATATTTGATATTTTTTCAAAAGTTTTTGTAATTTTTTACAGTTTTCGATATTTTTTAGCAATTTGTGACTTTTTTGATGGTTTTTAACAATTTTAAAAAGTTTTTATTATACTTTTCGGATTCGTTGAAACAGTCCAAAATCGATAAAGATTCCATGAAAATACATCAGGAAATTTGTGAAGCTGCCGTCAATTTTGAACCTAACCTAACCTAACCTAACCTAATCTAAGTCACCCTTTTGCTCATTGCTCGCATGCAAATACAAGAAAAGTCTGCACTTTAAAGTTCTTCAATCAAATATCCCGATATTACCAGAGTTTGACAGTTCAATTAGGAATTCCTAATTTATTTAATTTAAAAGAACCGTAGTAGAAATACAACATTGATACCATGACAAAAGGACGAATCACAGCTATGGTGGTGCTGTTTTAAAGATTGCATTACGTTCGCGTTACAAGACCACGTCTTTGATACCATTTTTCTTCGCGGAATAGTCATCGGTGACTAATTATAATCGTCATTATATATCGAACCAGGTTACAGATTGTGAATCGACCGCAATAATAATCTCTTAGCGACGGATGAATGACACAAGTATATATACATATAATTCCGCAAGAGTGCGTACATATACGAAATCACGGGGTCTCGGTATAATGCCCACTCGGAAAAAATGCTCCATAGGAACATATATACGTGTATATATAAGCGATTGCGCGCGGCGCGTGCTAGCGTAATAAGACTTTGTAACGCATTGAATGGTCGTCGGGTTGCGTAATGTCAAGGTCAAAATCGAAAGTGCCACCCCGTAGAAACGCACACTTGCGAGTGCCGCACAATCATACATGAATGTAAATATCTATATATATACGCTATATGTATATATATGATGGCAGCGCAGGCGGCGCACAAGGCAGCCAGCGTAGTTCCTAAGAATAATGCGACTAGGGACATCGCGTATACGTGTATATTTACAGAATAATGATCGCAAGTAGCCTTGGTGATGTAACTTTCACAAGGTTTCCCACTCTTTGTTCGAGCGACCGATCATGATTGCGCATCGCACTCGACCGATCGTGTCTCGATTAGAGCACCTATATACGTCTCTTTCTCTCTCTCTTCGACGTCTTCCTCTTATCGTCACCTCGTCATCGACGTGATAAATAGAAAATAGCCAAAATCGTGGAGGTGGTGATTCGGTACACACGATCCTGATGCATAAATTGTACGAGGAAGCTTGGTGAAAATTGGATGAAAATGGATGTTGAAACGTAAACAGGACGACAAGAGGAAAGATTAAGATGTTCGAGGTGGTAGAAATGAAATTTTGAGAAGGAAGATGACGAAGATAGAAAAAGACTTGGAAACACGATGAACGTATAGGGTCGAGGCTATAATGATGAGAGCACTCTATATATTTGTGACCGATTACTCGAGATCAATCTTTCCGAAGTAAATTGTTGTGATTTCGTAAATTTCACTGCATATTCTTTTTCAAATTCTACAGAATATCAAAACATAAATGCTATATTATTGTTTTGATTAATTTATTATTTATAAGAAAATAAATACAAATGTGCGCGCCATGCCAGGAGTCGAACCAAGGACTTTCTCTGATTACGAATCGGACGTACTCGGGCCACCGCCGCGCTCAAAACAAATATACTTTCTTTCCCGGAATTGTGTACATACACATATCTTTTACCTTTTCAAGGGCATGCCAGTCCATTATATATACATCGACAGTATATAACCTCATATTTAACGTGTTGCAAGTGTTGAAAAAACATACCACTTAATTCCAATTCCATTTAATATTTCGTCATTTCAAATACGGCTTATTTGACTAATCCATTTAGTAAATTTGACCCCGAGCGATTTCTTAATTTGATTGTATATGTAATATACAGTGACCACCAATGATATCATTTTCTGTTCAGTCTATTGTTCGATCATTATCTAACTAATTCATTTGGTCAATCGGACGAAATGATTTTTTCATCTTTATTGTAACTTGTAATTATTATATTAAAAATAAATATATATCGTTCATTAGTTCAATCTATTTACTATAATTTAATTGATTACATTAAATATGTCGTTGATTTAAGCGATTTGGCACAGGGTGAAAACCAACAATTTAACATTTCATTTATATTTACCGAATATTTTTCTCACACCGTAGTGAAAATTCACTCTTAATGAGTAGCTCAATTTTCACTATTTCTAAAATAAAGTTTCACTTTAAGAAATTTAGAGAGATATTGCTTATATCAGATTTTCTAATCAAGATTTGGTTAAAAGTGCGCACTGGTTCTCAAATGCGCGTATTCATGTGTAAATATCATTGTGAGATGTAATGCTTGTATCTTATGTATATATACAGATGCATATTACCGTCAAGAGTCATGAAATATATCGATCGTTTTTTGAATTGATCGACGGAGCTCGGTAATGAAAAATAAACTTTAATTAATAAATTTATCAATCAAATGATCAATCATATCAGTTCATATGTATATATGAAGTCGAAATTTGTCATATTTTTAGAGAATGTCATTTGTTTTGTGACTGTAAACTCTATATTTAAATATACATATGTACACACACGCACACACATATATATATATATCTAAATATAGAGTTTATAGTATTATATATATATATATATATATGTATATTCCAACAATTTAAAGAAATCTGCGATAATAAATAGTTTATCATTTTGTCATTAGTATATATATGTTAGTAGACATTAAAACGAGTAAATTCTCTGATCTGGTTAAAATTGTTTTTTTTTTTTTTTTTTTTTTTTTATTAATAAAATGTCATCCTCTGTCTACTGCTGACGTCATGAATTGTAGCAATAAAGTCTGACAAAGAGAATGCTTGCGTTAAATGGTTTACACGACTTAAGTAATGATTCAGCCCGTACAATTGTCGAATTATAAATATTGATTAAAAACTGTCTTTAAATTGAAATACACAATCAATTGTGAAATAGCCGAGCGTCCTTATTCCATCAACAGTATTAAAACATTGTAAAAATTAATCACTTAGTGGAGTTCGTTACATTTCAATTTACGAAATGACTTTTTTGAAAATGAATATTTATCTATACTATAATATGGGGAACAAAGTAAAAATATCATTTAATTTTATTTAATAGTTTATATTTTTTTTTGGTATTTTGTATTTTACAATGTATTTACAATAAATAAAGGCGATGGAATATTCTACTTAAAGTTAAATAAGTCGAAAAAAAAATCATTTAAATTTGGTATTTTAAAATTTAACTATGAGAAAGTAAAAATCTTGGCAGTTGAAAGCAATAACCTTAAAAGAAAAGAAATTGAAAATTTCTTTATCAAGAAGTGTAAAAATACGGTAAATATAAGGTTTGAAAAATCAACATT
>JAPYZR010009913.1:0-14363 GCA_030522945.1 Trichopria nigra
TGGATGAGCAAAGTAAATATTACCGCACTGGTGTGAGAGGTGTGCGCAAGGTAAATTTTACCGCACTAGTGCACAAAGCCACCCTTTGCGCACAGAATTGCATAAAATATCGTAAGCAACTTCACCGCACTTGCGCGATCACAAGGCAACTCGTCACCGGCTTCGTCGGTAAAGTTAACTTTGCGCACATGTTGCTTAATATACTATTATTTTTTGTGATTTGATTCTTCTAACGTTGATGTTGAACGATTTGTGTATTATACTCTAATCTTGTGTTGTTTTAGAATACGTTTTATTTATAAAATATTTTATCTAAAAATTGGCATGGTGAAAATGTACATTTTCGAAAATTTCTGCGAGAGTTTCTGCAAGTCCATATCGCCGGTATAAATATTGACATATTTCACTTCCATTTGTAAATATTCAGTTTCTCTTTTTGTAATTACCGACGTAACGACCTCTGTCAGTATAAGCTATTGTCACTTTCGTACAATGACGTCGTCTCTGAATGAGCTTGTCAAATTTCAGAGAGAATTTCAATTATCTTGCATTCAAAACCTCGGTTTGTCGTTTTCCTTTTTTGTCCAGTTTCGCGGAGTTTCGCGGGCCGCAACTACTCCGCTCCCAAATTTAAAGTAGCGACTGTTGATGCCACAAAATTCAAGTGCACGCACAATCCGGCAAAGTACGAATTTTCCGGAGCACACGCTCGGTCGACGGAGAACAGCGGCTGGAAACAGCGGCGCGCCCGCATCCTCATTCCGCGCGGCGTCCAGAATCCAGTGAAATTACCGATTCCTTCCTGAAAATCCGAGAGATGCAACCCCAGTGCCGTAGTCGCATTTCGCTCGGATTTTTGGACGGCTGCCAGAAGGCCAACTATTCACGAGGCGCGTCACAGTGGCACGAGCGTAGGGTACCGGGCCGGACAACCGACGGTCGCGGAAAATGACGGTGGAAAATGACGACGGAAAACCAGTAGTACGTGTCAAGAATAAAAGAATACACGGAGGTTGGTTTCCTATATATATATATATATAGAGAGAGAGAGAGAGAGACAAACTACAAAATATTTATCAATCGCGCTCTGAGCTACTGCAGAGTCGCGATTCTACACAGCGCTCCAGCGAAAACGCTTTTCCTTGACATTGATAGTCTCAAAGTATAAACACACACGGCCACACGTACAAGCCTATAGATATATATGATTTAAACGGTACTGGCGATGAGAAAACGACCGAAAGAAAAACAAATGGGAAAAAATGTAGGAAAATTAATCTGCGGTCGCGTCATTATTGCAAAGCCGATCGAGCAAGAAGATCATCAATAACCAATTTCGTAAAACCAATATCGCTAAAATTAGTTACCTCTCTCGTTTTTATTGCCTCTTTTCCGCACCCTTTTCCCGGGATTCGGCTCTTCGTTTCGCACGATCCTTCTCTCTTATCGCCTTTAATCTTCAACGTGAACTAAGCCAGGTCCTCGTTTGCTGCGCTGCAGATTTCGATTGAACGTTCCGCGGCGGTGGCGGTGGTGGTGCAACGACGACGACGGCGACGTAGACGACGACGACGGTGGTGCCGGCGAGGCCGTTACGACATCGGTCGTCGTCGCCGGTGTTCGATCCGATGATTTGTAATACGATTCCAAATTAGGATTGGAGCGAGAAATATATCAGTTTTGGCGCAATTTCACGAACTAGTTGCCACTTCTTTCTTGGTACATTTTCTATATAAGTCTGCGTATGGATCGTTCGCTCGCTCCGCGCTATCACTACGCTAACGTTCCAAAATTTATCAAACGTTTAGCAAGAATTTTCTTTTCTTTCTTACTGAATTCTAATGAAATGTGATTCATTTTTCTATGGTTATCTGCGTATACTTTAAATAAAAGTCGCGTTTGTCGTCTCGGACTTCTGGAACAACAACAAAGGAGACACAACATATAGTTATGTCCTTATGTTTCATGAAAACGCAGTAGAATTTGTAATTAATAAAATGACTTGAATTATACATATACTGAACGTACATTGGACGTGCAAGTCCGATATGGACATACAACAAATTTGGGAAGTGACTTATTCTAGACAACTTTTATACATCATCTTTGTAATTATACTCCATTATTCGCCCCGCTCGTACTAAACTTCAATTTTAAAAAACGATTGAATTTTAGATTAGCATTTCCGATGCCAAACGCGCGATAACAAAGGGTCTAGCAGGATAAGCATGTACCAAAATCAAATTTTATATCGATGTTATATCATTAGTTGCGACTGGCGCACAGAGGATCAAAGCATACGTAGGGAAAAACCGGACATTGATAAGAAAAGTGCAAGACATACATAAATTAAATATATTTTCTATGGGGTTTTAGGTACGCTCAACACTAATCTTCTGTCAATTTGAAAATCTAACAATTGACAGATGTCAATTTCGCTGCCAAAATCTTCCACGAAACCTATGTTGTTTTGGATATTGATCATGAATCTGTTATTCATTTATCAATCCGATAATTGATAGTTGACAATTTCGCTGTCAATTTCGTTGTCAATTTCGCTGCCAAATTGTTAAGAAACACTGATGAACATTTTCAGTTATATTTTTTAAAATTTTTCTTGTAATTTCTAGAATTTACATTCGATACCTCTGTAATCCTTCCGACATTTTAAACTTTTATATTATATACACAGTTTTATATCCAAACCAACCTACTTCACCCTCATCAAAATATATGACAAATTACAAGAAATTTCAATAATAGTAAAAATGATTCATTATGATGAATCTTTCATGGTCCAAGTCATTAAAAAATTATGTTTCCCAAATGAATATTGTAAAACAAGTCAACGTAATTTGCAATTACAAATTACAAGAAATATTTAAAAAACATGTACTTCACTATCAAAAAGCGAAAATTCCCACTACGTACGATTTTTTACTTCAAATTTTATTTTACTATTTTTCCGTTTTTATCGTGGTTTTATTACTTTAAATTGCCATATTGACAAAATGAAAATCCATATTTAAATGCAGATCTTAAATTCATAAAGAACACATTCAAAAATACACGAAACCCGCGTGTTTCATAAAAATATCTCAACGATATTTATAAATATACGGGAGATTGTGAAAAATTTCGAAACAGGTGAATACTAATAAAAAAATATATATATATTCAAAATGGCGGAATTTGGCACAAAAAACATCTTGCATCAGTTGTTATCTGGATATCTGCGGAATATATTCCAATGCGTAGAATTTTTAGTTCTTTTTCTTTGTGGATTTTTGAAAAGCATATTTGAATTTCCATTTTAATTTTCGTTCATGCGTGTTAAAAATCTTTAGAGTATTTAGCTACGAAAAATAATAATTTTTCCGAACTATTATAGGGCAATCTCCATCATGCGTACGTCTATTAATGAAATATAAATAAACCATTAAAATTTATAATATTTGATGCAATTACACATAGCTGCAAATCTTTGACTTCTATTACGTACTTTTTATGTTATTTACGATACGGTAGTATTGGGAGTTGAAAAGAAATTATTACACGTCCGGATTAATTAAAATTTTACCGTTATATCATACTTTGATAAACAAATAATCGATTGATACGGAATTTACATTACATTACATATTTTTTTTTTTTTTTGCCCTATGACTCGAGTTATAAATTGCTTCGATCCACTATCTGCAGAAGACGTCCATCAGACGTCCATTGTGTACGTATAATGAACGTAAAACAGTAAACTTAAATAGGTTTTTTTAATGGGCAAAACTGGACGTACATTGGTCATCTAATCTGCCTGTGAATCTCACCGTTTAATTATTAAAAATTATTCATTCATATCTAGACGTGAATGAATGGACGAAAATTGACCGAATGAACATCGGTTTTCTATGTTCCATACAAGCACTGACAAGCACTTGGTGTCAAATTTTGAACCTCCGTTAATTTCATTAGGCCATCGAGTGCAGTTCTCGTGATTATCGTTTTTTTTTTGTTTCTGGGACTAAACAAATTATCAACAAAACAAGAATCATAAAACTTCTTTTTATAGTTTTGGATTGTTCCCGGGAATGTACTGTGCAAAATGTGTATATATATATATATAATCTTCATGTTAGTGCGCTTATTAAAAAGTACATCTATATTAAGCCAAAAGTTTTATGGTTTTTTTTTCAATTTTTTTTTTATAATTTAACCACAGAAGCCAAAAAACAAAAATCATGTGATCCTTAATTACTGACCTTATAGGAAAGAGACTTAGAATTATCTACTCTACGACAATACTGACGATATGGGCTTATACTGAGGGAGCTGAAGCAGATTAAATAATTAAATATTAAAAAATACAGAATTTTATTACGATTGAAAAGCAATCATCAAACGAATCGAGTTAAATTGCGCTCGAATACGATCCTGCAAATAATCAATCGCTTCGAAAGCCTGTTGGCCTGTCTTATTAGAGTTCCGTGCAATTTAGAACAATTTATAATAAAGGAGATATCCATCCACTTCTTTCTCACCCCAGTCTTCTGCGCGCCGTTCCTTTGTAACTCGCCGTCAGTATTTTCTATTGTCCCCGTACTCCCTCACCCTACGAGCCATTCAGTCTTCAGACCGGCTTCCTCTTTCTCGCCGGCCGAGGTTAATCTAAGTTGTCCCACGAATCCGCCATATAATACTTCCACGTCCATAGCAAGAGGCGAAGTCCAAGTAGTACTGCGCTCGACTACTGGTTATGCAGGTTGTTAGGCGAGTTACTGGGTCCTTCCAGCTCCGAGGGACCGATTAGAATTTCCACGAGAGAGCCTGTCTCGGATGAAGATGACGCGGGAGGCGAGCTAAAGGACTGCTGGTAAACTTCTGTTATCGACCTCTCGCAGATCGATTAGCCAACACGAATGTATCTATTCAAAGCACGCGAGAATGCCAGACCTTGTGTGACTTCGATTTTCGCCCAAAATGACGTTGCGGTAAAATGATTCAGGAGCGAATGCGCGGCATATATATGTACTCGTTAAAGGCTCTTAACGAGTTCCGTTTATTCAACCACGTCAAATACACCGTATATATTCGTGTATATGTAAAAGGCGTAAAAATCTGAAAACGTTAATCTAAAGTGTTATTCCTTATTGAGTGTCCTATTCCTTGTCATCGATACATATCTATACGTCTGGTTGTTGACAGGCGTGGCACAGTGGTCACCTGTCATCTAGACAAGTGGATCCATTAATAATCCATCTTAGTTTAATCCAGGATTTTCCTTCTATGGCCAATAATAGATTTCGTGATCATACGTTTTCAAAAGCGACCAGTACTGGGCATTAGTGCTGTACCATGTCAATGCTCAGCAATGATGAGTAAACTTGCACGCTTACAACCTTATGACATCCGTTTTCATAAATTTATGAAAAGCATTAAATGTCGTTATTTGGGGGTGGAGCAACTACGCTTCCGAAAAAAAACCTTAAGGTTGAATATTACATGAATATATATTCATGCCCATTAACATTAAATCAAGATGTGTTAATGAATTGCATGATACAAATACAAAGTTATATGGCCCAGTCTGCTAGATGCTGCTCATCTAATATTTTAACGATTTAACGATTATTCTTAGGACAAATAAGCAATATTCTCCAATAATATAAACAATGATAAAATTGAAATTCTATATACATACGTTATGTGTTGTCAGATACTTATCTTAACGCCAAATTTCAGAAAGTGTACTACTTTAAGTAAGAATATTCAACTCTCCCTTTATCGGCACAAGTGCGTCGTAGTAGTCAATTTGTACCCAATAGCAAAGTGCAAGTCATTTGTATAAATACGCTATTTCGATCATTCTTTTTTACGAAGCTATTAAGATAAAGGAATCGACAGTCATTTTCTGAAACTTAGGAATCCCGACTGAGGCTCGAAGTTTCGCTTTTTGGCTCTGCGAGAAGCGAAAGTCGGGATATCGAGGTAAAAAGTACCCAATCTCCAAACGCCAGGCGATTTTGGGCCGAGTAACGCAAACTTTCGTCGCTCGACGAATTTACCTTAATTCTCTGTTAGTCTTGCTTGCCGAGAGGAAAGTTTCTCACTCGTCGTTTCGACGAGAAACGGGGAAAGGAGAAGAAGAATCGGAGGTTAAACTCGAAAGAAATGGGATTACTGGCTGAGATCACCATCTGGAAAACTAACGGGCGACTTACTCTAGTCAACCGTAAGGCTATAGAAGTCCCCGTACTCAGCCTCTCTCCATCTCTTTCTTACTTTCGCTCTGTCGTTCTGTCTGACAGACACACGCATATACTATGCGACCTCTATGTTCTTATGTTTCTTGATTCTCGTAAAAGTGCAATTAAATACTCATTTAAAGTTAGCATATATTAAATTTCATTAAAGGTGACCTGAAATTTTAAATAAGAATCTGCTAAATTACAGATTTTGCTATTTATTGCATGAAATGAAAATAAATGTTGTATATGTGAATAAATATAAAAAAATGTATTATTTTGAAACCAGATGTTAACCTTACGAAACCAATGTCGTATTAACTTAATTTCAGCTTGATTAAGAAAACAAGCTGTGTCACAAAAGTCACAATATCGATCACCGATATTCATCCTGAGACGTGAGTTGTTGATCACAAGAAGTTCTTCGCGAATCGCGACCTAGGCCTCTTTTAATTTTAAATTTTAACGCTCTTTGATAAGACTCGAGGGAAGATACTCGAGTCGCTTCTTGATTGACTTCGACGCTTAGTAGTCAAGCGTTACACTTTGATTTAGCAATCCTCTCAGCCTGGAAGAGAGCTTGGCAACTCGAAGAACATTAACCATGTTCTGGGTTCAGATTTGAAGATTCAATTGGATTCACTCATCATTTTTCATGCTGCTAGGAGAACGTCATCACTGAAAGGTGCCAACGTCGGTGAAACCACGTCTATCGTCGAGAAATATCAGGACCATTATGAATGGGGAAACGACGAAATGCCAATCAACGTTCTCAAAATCAGGTTATCTTTTAGGTTTTTCTAGTTCCTTTCCTCTATCGAATCGCGAGTCTACTTTTTTAATGTATCTTTTGTATTAAATTAGTATTAAACGACTCCATGAACGCAGGGCATTTATTAAATGACATAAATTGTATATCAATTGAAAAGTATGTATTGATCGATAAGATGTATTTTCTTTGAATGTTGCATAAGGACGATTCTACTGAAGGGGGCAGCGAAGTTGTCGTTAACATCACGTTAGAGTATTACAATCGATTTTGCAATTTTCTCTAAATTATTTCATTAACTATTATTTCATTCAATTTACGATCTTTACGTAATGAACAGTTCTTTCAAATATAAGTAACATCAAATTATTATTACTATTATTTAATAACTATCATTTCACATGTTTAAGGGTAGCATAATTTACATAAATCTATTATTATTAATATTATTATTAAATAACACTTTAAGGGGTTAGGTTGGTCTTCCGAAAAAGTAGGGTCATATTTCTGAATTTATTTAAGGAAATGAAAAGATATAAAGTACAAAAAAAAATTTTTCCCTAGTTTTCAAAAACAAAATAGCGACATGTCAGTTCGAACTTTTGCAATAGAAAAGTAAATGAAAAAAGTCGAAATCGGGCGGAAAAACTGTAATTTGCGACGTGATGCACTCGATTTAGCTAGGACCTAAAACCCAAGTATCGACCCAAAATAAAATCTGTTATTTCTGTAGGGCTGATATGATCAAAAAGAGGTTAAAAAGGTATTCTGCTTATTCGTTCGTGAATTACACTGCAGAATGTCGGACATTTTGACTTTCGTGTGTTGAACCGCTACCTTATTCGACCCGATTTACCTTCGACACAATATTGCGTCAGGCGAAGTACTTATTGATGTCAAATTCAATGTTATTAGGTATGTTTATTGAAGTCTACCGCGACATCGGGTCTTTATGTACCGAATGCATAGTATCTAATTCATATTTCACGAACGTGGAATGTATTATGTATTTTACACTGTCTAATATTGTTCGATTCTCTCACTCTTGACTTCCGATGGATATCATGTTTACTTATGCATGACGCACATATCGCATTTCGCGGTGTTCGCAAATGTAAAACCTTCCCGATCATCGATACGAGTATACGTGTGCATGGTATAATATAATAGTCTATTACCGAGGAATTCCACGTGCAGAACGATGTTCCAGGGACCTGCAAATCCACATTAAACAGAGTGTAGCAGTATGAGAGTTTACGCTCATAGCAGTGGACCAGAATAACTCGTAAATACAAAAGTTGCATAATGAGATATTTTGTGATATGACACATTCGCAATGGGGTGCGCTAATCGATTTGACGAAATAATAAGGACATTAAAGCTTTAACTAACTTTATCAAAATGATGCTTTGAAACTGTGTTTTAATTACGATTTATATAATGTAGTGTCGAAAAGTTCGCAGACATGTGGTCACAGCTCGTTCATGCCTTCTGCATCATGGCTCTACTTCCACTAAACGTATAATGTAAATATATAGCACAGTGGGAGATTTTACATAAAAAAATGGTCTATAAATAATAGTTTACTGTTTTGAATAAACGTACATTTTCGACATTTAATTTCCTTCGGTCGTTATTTATGTAAAATACGATTTGTTGAATTTTGCGCAATCAACTCGGTTATAGAAATTTTATTTATTAATCTTATAGCAGTCTTCAAATGGGAAAGTCCGTAACATCTCTGAAATACATAAACCAGAATAAATGTAACTTTACACAATTTCTTTTAAAATGTTTACTTCCGTGAATATTTAGAATTGAAGGTTCTATTGTTCAGGCATGCACACTTTAGGAAAAAATGCGTATCATGCACTTTTATTCGTTCGTCGCTCAATCCACAGCAAGCGTCCCTTCTATGATTAGTTATGTCATGTGGATTTTTTACAAAACTTGATAAATGAGAGTGTTCCATTATAGAACAAAATAAGGAAGAATACATTGCATTAAAGTAGTATAAAAAAATAAATGTGAATTGAATAAATATAACAATACTAAATAAATATGATAGGAATAGGAAGATGATAAGAATAACTACATTTTGAGCAATGAAGTAAACAACAAAATTCGCAAAAAAAGAAATAGATACTCGCAGAGAAAGTAGACACCAAATGATGTCCAACAACTGGTCAATAAATTGCATGGGGTGATTCCTTTCATAATTTCAAACAGTCAAGTCCCTTATAAAAAGTTGACGTCATTGTTGGTTGAATAACGTCGAATTCATTTCAGTCGTCCTTTGCAATCTATTAAGCAAATACCCGTGCATGAGAGACAACGAAAGAATCAATTACATATAAAATGTTCGAGGATGGCCCTTTATTGCAATGCCTTTAAATAGACTTCAAAGGCCAACTAAAAATAATGCACTCTATAAATATAACTAGAAATCGGTGATTTTTTAATTTTACAACAATTTAAGTCACTCATTTTTGTTGGATAATAAGTTTAACAGAGAGTCAAGAATAATATTTCATTTTAACTATTTTATTTTCACTCAGTATTATTGCTAGCCACGTATACGTAATATAATTGTTAAATTTATAAAGCACACTGTGATTGACATTTACATTAATATTAATAAAGATTGTCTAGTGTATTTAAATGAGATACGAATCCCGTTACATTTCATGATAAACTTGTTCGCTTTTAAACGGAGAACATAAATGTGTAAAAACGATACAATACAAATTCATTCGTATTGGTATAGATATTTTTCACGATAAAGCGTAAAGAAAAAAATTTGTCTTCGAACCTTAATTTACAATTCACGGATTCCTCTTGATTTTCGGTGAATTAATAAAAAAATATTCTTTGTCTGTCATATTCTGAATATTTATGAAAGATAAATATTCTGGTCGATATTCAGGTTAGATATCTACTAGATCTAAACCATGCATCATTCTTTAGCAGCTTTTTCATTTGGGATGGTTCTTGAATAACTAAAGTTGTCGCCTCAGGGCAGATTCCCCCTGAATTCTAAAATAAGATACGTTTCTCAATTTCCACGTTATACTAGTATAGTGATCATTTCTGCCCTTCTCGGCTTATTTTTTTACGACTACTTTTTTTTGTATTTCGTGGAATAGGGATAAATGATGTATTGATGACTTATCTTTTGCGAGGGGTATTATATCTGGACTGTTACATATAGCAACGCTTGGTAAGGGGGAAATATAATAATATTTCCTCTTTCCAATTTATTTTCTCTACCGTATCAGCTTGTCAAAATAATTCGATTCATTTATTTACGAGAATAAATTACATTAAATTATAATCACAGCATTTTTTGCCTCATTGTTAGGTCGAAAAATGAAAAAAAAAATAAAACTTAGTATATATACTTGAAGATTTTATTCAAAACGTTAAACGTTACATTTTCCAAATAAAAATGGACATTTATAAATTTGAATGATGCGTAACAATAACAAATGGACACTCTTTCAATCAATACAAAAACAAGGAGTTATATGGTAGTAAAAACTTAAAATCATAAAAATTAGGTATCGCTATATCGATGAAGATAACTTATTTTCTTCAAAGCCTTCGCGGGAAGTTATTTAAGAAAATATCGGACGAAAGATATGAATATCGTACGAAACATCATCTACGACAAGTAAGATTGTACGAGATTATTTTGCCTTACAGGTTGCGTAATATACTATTTATAGGTCAAGCCATTGTATAGTTAAACTATAAAATTGCATATCTAACAAATTCTGTAAATTTTATGTTTACATATGTGAACAACATCAACATATATATCACGGAAAAAAATGCTTAGTTGGTCATAACCAGGCAGTTGGTTAACGTCTACTACTTAGTAGTAGGCATAACCACTTTTCTGGTTAGGATCAACCAAGCATTTTTTCCGTGTACGAATATGTTTTATTAGTTTTTAAGGCATATCGTAAGTTTTTATATTTGTATTAACTTGATATTGAAACTTTGATATTTTATTACCGTATATATATTTATGACTATTTGTGGAATATGGGAATGAAAAACCCCTTCAAAAATATATATAGTTAATTAAAAATATGTGTTCTTGTCTTCCAGATAAATTTATTGGACTGACTACTTTTAATTGGCTGATTTCGAGATAAAGTTCAAACTACGTTTATAAATAATACAAGTTTTAAGTATGTACTTCAACTGATTTATTTGTTGCGCGAACTTCTTACTTACTATCAATTAAGTATATATACGGTTGATAGAAATCTCAAGTTGTTCCACAATCAATAAAAAGTTCGATTTTTAGAATAGCAGTTCAAATTACAAATGTATGCAATATAATAAATGGATACAAATACAAATATATGTGAATTAAATAATATACTTTTACTCTTTGTTTACATTTACAGAAATAAAATATTCAAAACTCTTAGTTGACACTACTACAAGATGAAAAATTTTATTATATCTACTTACAATAATAACTACAAATTAATAAAGATGCCAATGAATTCGTATGATATAAAATTATTAAAAATTTTTTTTTTCCTTTTTCTGTCGTGAGAAAAAATGTTCAACGATCTAACAATTTTTTTAAAGTGGTTCGGAGTCTAAAGCAATATGATTTAAAGATACAATACTACTACAACAGTCGACGGAAGTCACAATTCGATCTTTTTACTGATACATGTGGTCTTAAAATCATTGATGATATTTGGTCTTTTTACTTTCAAGCATTTCAGATATTTTCTTACGAATTCACTGAACATTATTATTTTTTATTATTATTAAACTTGGTGATTAGAGTTATAAATGTTATTCTTAACACCTTAGCCGGATCTACGCGGTACATACCAAAGTAATAATGAAGACTTCTTAGATTAATTAATATCAATGAATCCTAAAAGTTCGTACAAGTAAACATTATGAATCTTAGTCTTATTCAGTAGATGAAAAAGAAGGGAAAAACCGCACATCGTTTCTATTTTTTTATTTATAAGTTTATACTCCCCTATAACGGAATCATATTCGTTCCGTAATTCTATATCGAGTGACCTATTTATTGTCACAAAAAATCTAGGATGGAGGGATCGCTTCATCTCTTTGACGTTAATGAAATATGGCATCTACGCATCATACCGAATCAATTATCATTAAAAAAAGCTCTTCTTTTATTTAAAGCTGTAACACTGGTGTGTTTTTTATTTTTTAGAACATCTCATATACAATGACGTTAGTTTCTCTGGCCTCTATGTTAAAAATAATAGAGTCCAGAACAAATGTCCATATACTAGTCTTATTTTCTACTATTGGGTTAGAATACACAATACTATAGAAATAATACTTTTTACAATACATATTGATTGCGTACTACTAATTAATTGGTTACGGTTCCATTGATTACGTTTACTTCAATTTATGATACATGTCTGTAGCAAAATGTTTATAATAATTATTAATTTGTTATCATTTTAGCTTCATGTTATTGCTCGCAAATTACTAATTTTTTTACATTACATGACAATGAACCTATTAGTCGTTCCCCATCATAAGATACATAATAATTTCAATATATCATTCTACTTTAAGAACTTATACAGATAAACAGGACTTTCCACTACTTAAAAACATTCGCGTAATTTGGTAACATATTGGTCATACAAACATTGAAAACAAAATTTGGTTTTTGTTACATCATGATAATTTTTTGGTTCGTTTTTAGCACAAAATTAAATCAATAATAAAGTTTCGGATAATATGTAAAGCGAATCAAAATATCGTGATTAAAGAAACGTGTAAAACCTTTCTTTTTATTTTCCAAATTTTCCAGAGTGAATTGTTTCTGTTGAATGATTTATTAATTTTCTTGACCGCTGTTAATAATAATTAACTTGTTAGCTACTTACTAAACCTACAAGAAATTTTACATATGATTAAAATATATCCAGACTGAATCTACATTGAAAGAAATGAATTTAGTTATTATAAATCTAAATTCATTTGGTTGGTTGTAATTTAGTTCTTCCTGTAACCTTGAAATAGCTTACATTAGTATTCTATAGATATCGATCGTGCCTTGATCATCAAGACCTGCTCCTCCGTCCTGTTTCACATATGGCTCCATTTCGAGGGCATATTTTGCAGGCAAACAAAAAATAGCGAGAAAAAATTAATAAAAAATCAATAATAAATGTCGAATGAAACGTTTTCCTTCATCTCCTGAGGTTATGAACTTTGAAGACTACCAATCGCGAAAGCATATTTCTTTTTCGTGTGGTATTCTACCAAAAAGAAAGTATGACGTGGTCCACACAGTACATTTACATATACTGTATATGTAAATTTAAGCTTACTTCGATCACGGATAAAGCGTTCGGGTGGCCAGAGATTCACATTACGGCTCTTCGCCAGCGAATGCTAGTGAACACAACGAAAAGCGAGCCGATAGAATCGCTACCGGCCGTTGCAGGTAGGGATGGAAAGCGACGGGGAAACGGGGAAACAAGGGGAAAGGGCCGAAGTGGCCGAGGTGGGGCTTAAAAATATGATTTTAATACCACTGCTACGGGGTCGCCATATATCATGCTTTTGTCCGCCTACTATTGTCTCTTCGTTGGCCAGCACCCTCAAAGCCTGCGCCCCCTTCCAGAGCCCATCGCTAGTCCGGACCGGCTGCCCCCTCTCCTCCAGCAACCGACGACCCCTCTCACCCCACGCGAATGAAGTATAGAACTGAAATGTTCGTAATTGAAAATATCGTATGCGTACCTGTATTTATATTGCCACGCAAAATTCTATGTAAAATTGATGGCTCGAGGACACGGGTGTTGCAAAAAAATCATAACTTCAGTACCCACCTGGAATTCAGTTCCCAATTAGGATAGAAATACAGAAAGAGATATCCCAAAAGCGAAATGCAAATCACGCTAAGAAAAGCACGTTTTTCTCATGACACCGAACATTTTTAGAGTTTATCTACCGTGCAAATGAACTTAAATTTGTTACATTTTCTTTATTATTCTTTAAATTGCTAACTGAAGACATATTGTAGTGTGTCCTTCGTTGCTCGAATCAAATATCCTACCCCACTTTGTCAAAAATCACTAACTTTTTATTCGTAGTACATCTAGAGACTACAACTACCAAAATTACACCCTCGATTGATTATTTCTCGTTCTCGATTCCCTTCATCTCCAAGTCCATGGGGGAGAAAAAAATTTTGATTGCAGAATTTGATTATATGGATACAAGATTCCTTGCTTAGTGGCGGATTCTCCAAAGGAGAAAACTCTTAATAAGTACAGACATAGATACGTAGGCAACCCAGCTCGTGCTTTGAACAC
>JAPYZR010009915.1:0-10587 GCA_030522945.1 Trichopria nigra
TCAAGCACCGCCGATTTTTTTCAAACCCGATTTCATATGAAAAATGGGCATTGAAGTTGACGTAAAATTGTTGTGCATTTCGGCGTTAATGGGTTAATGTTATTTTGCTGTTCACGACCCCCAATCACAATTCAACAGTACACGAGACTTTTGATTGGGGAGAAGGATGTAGTACAGAGTACAGATTAGGACAGGGAAAAATTATAGATTTGGAAAGGGAAATAGACAGGGACTACTGTATTACGAGATCTCCAAGTCAGTTCCCAAAGTACTTATAATTACCGTCAAATGGTTCGGACAAATGCAATAAATAGAAAATCGCATTAATATTTATCTCCTATTTTGAAATTTATTTTATTTTATTGATATTTTTATTATACATTAGTACTTAATAAATGCACGGAAGATCGAATTCGTCGCTGAATAACGCACAAATGGATCTCCCGAGAAGAGGGAATAGTCCTTCACTTTCCGTCCTATAACGGCGAACCGAAAGCAACGGTCTCCGGTAAAAAAAAAAAATGTGCAAATTATTGGTATAATATTTATAGTTCGCGATTTAATATAAATCGAAAAACGCTTCGCCGACCTTAATTATAATATAACGATCAATGTGTAAATAAAGCATAAGGCTGTAAACTAATGATCGAAAAGTAAAGATTGATGAATATATCGTCTAGAGAATATGAAAAGGTTCCGATTCGTTATTAATTGATGCAGGAAACAGTGAGTTATTTATTTCAATCATGGGGTGGTGAAACCTAACCTAAAATTTAATCAGAGAGTAATGTAAACAACGGCCTCGTACAGATGGAACAAAATTCTGGCGGCTGATTCAATCTGCAAATTCTTAACTTATTGTTCACACTTGAGTAATTCATTAACTTTAACTGTAAAATGTTTATATATTCAAATCATAAATAAAAATAATTAGGACAACACTACGAAATATATAGCATGACCCCGACAGATGGCATCGCTCCTCTTTGTCGTTCAGCAGAAAATGTAGCGATCACATGCTAACAGTGATTAATGATCAACCTGTATAAGGCAATAACCAAGAATTTCCAACCTGATTCATCCGTCAACGTTTGTTTAATCAACCGAAAAATTAAAAGGAAATGGCCATTGAAAGTTTACTCTAGGTCACTCTCTGAAAACGGCATTATTGCAAATCACGTTTTCAATGGAAATTTCTCAGTTTTATTTTAACTTCATTTGTAGCCTTTCAATGGCAGTTTGATTAGTGTCAAATTCGCGCATCAATTAGATATATAACGAGAAGGGACCTAACTTGTATCTAACACTATGTGGTCGCATGATCGCACGTACTATAAGTAAAAACTGTGCTCGCCTCGCATTGTAAGTCCCGTCTGGGTTTTGCGGTTGTACCTGGTTATACTAACAATCCACTAACGTCTCGGGATGCCAGAAAGCATCTAGGTTTTGACTTGGCTTGCGATTAACTCGGAAATAACGACCACTACGCGAATCGACGAGAAACATATCACCGACGCACTTACAACTCGAGGAGGGCATCGTGGCGCTGTAAATGTGTATAGTAATTTACGTCGTTTAACCATTTTTCTAACTTTTTTTTTTTTAATCAACCCATAAGTTGCGTAAAGAAACTGAAGTTTATATATATATGTGATTCCTTTGTACATACCAGTTTGATATGGTTTTGCGAATTTTCTCTTTTTATTGTAGAAAGCTAGTGAATAATCAGATATTATTAGATTCCATTACTTAGCCAATGTATGTGAATAGACACATTTTTGTGAAAAAAAAAAATTGCACCTGCATTTTGTTCATTTACTTGCCACACGTTTGTCCCGCACTGGCACATCCTGCACACAACTAGAGAGGAGATGAGAAGCTTGCATACGATCGTTGATGTTCCACCATGTCATAACAGTTTTGCAAAGTTTTTTTTTTCTCTTTCTTTGCGTCTTACGTACTGCCCTTGCTCGGTTGTAAATATAATCGTGTGTGTTTAGTCGTATTCCAAAAGGTACGGTGAAAATGTGACTTTCTTAATGCATTATATATAATATAGTCAAACAATCAAAACAAACAATCAATAATGTTTCACCGTACCTTATCATTTGTCAGTTATTCGTGTTTACTATCTCGTTTCACTACACGTGTTTGTATTATTCGTGAGGCTAGTTGTAGTTTTAAGGAATCAAAAACTACTACCACGCACCCTTGCGAGTGTGGCACCTTCATATAATATTCCATCTATCATAGTTCCATGACCCATTACGCCCGGTGAGTACATATTTTCATACATGCACGACCGTTCGACCTCGAAATCACTTTTTTCCTCTGACAATTACTTGCCTTCAAAGTACTCTTTATCTCTTTTTTCGAAGTCGAACTCAAGTCTACTATTCATCTGATACTCTGATCGCTTTGCAACATGCCTGCTTCCTTCATGCCAATTTCGAACCCACTGCGTGCGCTTTGAACGTTTGCCTGCACTAACCAAGCCGAATCTTAACGTAATCTATATAACTGGTCAGTGTTTGGCCACTAGCCGCACTCTACTGTAACCGTAAAGTTGTATCTCAAAACTAAATAAATGACACGTTGTTTATGTTTCTATTAGATGAGAACTTGATTAAATACTAGGTATTTATCGTCATCGAGGACATGCTGAGTAACCGGTTCCTTTTTGTTACAGATAATACGTTGCCGAAAGGACTGCAAAGCGAGAAAATTTCAACGACGATGGTGAAATCGCCACCACCACCATACATCAGCCCCCCGTGCCTTCAGTCCCAAAAATCACAAAGCTGCGAAGATTTTGGCATTTTCCCACCATCCAAGTATCCGGTCTACGACAATCGGCTGCGTCGTATCCAACACCAAGAACACCTCCACCAACAGCATCTCAAAAATCTCCAAAGCCATCAACATCTTCAGCGGCTTTGTCCTCATCCAGATGCCTTTAATCCCGATGTCTACCAGAAGAATAATCAAAAAATGTCCTTCTACGCGGAGAATCAAAGGATATACGCACAGAGGCTGCACAGCAGCCAGGATCAAAAGGGCCAACAATTCTTCACGCTACCAAATCGTAAGCTTCACAAGGAGGTGGAACCTCATCGGAGCGTCACACCGGACATAACGAGGGGTTTGGATCGTGGCCCGCTTAGCGCTGTGCACATGCTGGCGAGGCAGGGTCAAAAGACCAATTACGTCACGGCCGATCGTCTGGGCGCCAATCATCACGGACAAGTTGGATTGGACCCACTGTGCCAGATGCAGATGAAGAAAAATGTCGAGCAGCTCGAGGCGAAGAGTAGGCTGGTGGCGCAACCTCAGCAACAACACCTTCCGGTGGATGTTAGGAACAGGTGAGTTGATGGTGATATTTCTCCGATTTCAATCGGGACATGTCTTCGACAAATAAATCCACGGTATCATTTTTTATCGTTTCAAGTAATATTTTCCAACAACATTTCAGGTTCGCCTCTCCGGTGGGATTGAGCGCGCTGGGGTACCGATTCTTCGCATCGCCAACGAGCAACTCTCTGATACCTGCCCCAATTTCTCCGATTGGTCCGGAAACGACCCACAGTTTCAAAGCATCAACCCCGACCGGACGGTCGACGCCAACGGCAACCGAACGACTCGCGTTGTCCAAGCCTAGGTGCGAATCGCCGAAAATCGTGGCCAACAATTCAATTTCGAAGTCGATAACCTTTGCGGATATTCCACCGAACTCCGGACGAAGCACGCCGACGAATCTCGTACTTTCGCCTACAAAGAGTACGATGTCGAACGAAGAGTTGTTCGCCGCAATTCACAAATCGAAGAAAAGACTGAATATTAAGGATGGACCGGAAGTTTTGTCGCCCAGCACGGTAGTCAAGAATCACATAGGAACGAGACACAGCTGGAGTCCCGAATCGCAAAAAACACCGGAGGTAAAGACTTCTCCTTGAAATAGTTTAAAATCGATCAATTGGAAGTGTTTTTGTGGTTTCAACATTGCACACACAGTAGAGCCCCAATATTATAGTTTCTCATCACCGCCGATGGCAATTTTAAATTTTAAATAATCAGAAAACAACTTTATTTTGTTTACAGATTCCAAAAAGCGTCCTCTCGCCTTCAACTACGTCTCGTTTGGACTTCAAAAGACTTCTACTCCAACAGTCCGTGAAATCAGGTCCCGTGCGGCTCTCGGCCGCTGAGCAATTAAAACTTTCTCGACAGCAGAGTCAACAGGACCCTCACCATCAGCAACAATCACCGAAATCCTCGCCGCAACCGCCCCTCATTAAAGTCCTCAGTCCACGATCCGCGTGGAGATTCCAAACTCCCCGCTCGGATGTCCTGTCATCGACCATCATCGAGGACGCCGCCGCTGAAGAAAAGGCGATGAAACCCTCGCCCGAAAGTCAGCCACAGATTCCCCGTCTGAACCTCAGACGTCAGCTCGATCTAACCGGTAACGACACGCCAAAAGAAATCGACGCCTCTCCCAAAGTACAGAAATTGGAAAAAGCGGAAAAGGAATTCGAAAATCGGATATGCAGTCTGACGACGGAAGACTCGAAACGTAGCATCGTCAGCGCTATCGAGAATCGTCGACTGAGCAATCAGTTAGCCAAGGCTCAGTTTTTCGCTTCGAGCCCACCGCCGAGCGACCCGAAAGATTTATTGCACAGGCGATTCAGGGCGAGATCAGAATCGCCCCAGCAGCAATCTCAGCAAACCACGAAAAAAGTTAGCCGCAGCCCCAGCGCCCCAGCGCTCGAAACCGCCCTTTAATTTGCTGAAAGCAGCCGAAGGAATTTACTGTACGGCATTCGTGAAACATTTTTGTAACGATCGTTACGTAAGTTGTTACATACCCGAAGAAGAAAAGTGGTATTCCTTTAAAATTACGCTTGGAACATTGTATAATATATAAAACGCCGTGGCCCCTGTACATACAACTTTCGACAATTCTTACACAGAAATGGTGTCCGTATATAGTAGATTGTAAAATGTTCGTCGCGAGTAAATTTATTTCGTGTGATGTTACGTAAAGCATACGTAAGATGGGAAAAGAATTGTACATTTGATAAATTTCGGTATTCGCGTGTTACCGTTGTAACACAATTTTCGTTTAGACGGCGGTGACTTCATGTTGTTGCAAACGTTACACCTTTCAGGGGATCTCCTTTAACTGCAACTTTGAAAGTAATTATAACATTATTCCCCTAAATATGAAATACTTAATTTTCGTAAAGAAATGTTTACAAATTTGGATATTGAAAAATTGGTCCAGTTTCTTCAGCGGATGAAGATCAAAGTTGTACAAAGGGACCCCCTTAAAGTAAAACTGACATTGATATATGTATTGTCATAGGTTTGGGAGTTCTGCAAAAACCTGGCAAAATTGTTCGACACGATCTTGTTGATTCGACGAAATTTGTTTATTGATTTTCTAAAACCCATCGTACGTCTTCTAAAATTGTCTCGTTACATTACGATATTCTGGTTTGTTGGTGCAGTGTTAAATGTAACGTTGGCACTAAACAATCTACGAATTTGTAAATTTTCTCCGTTGACTTAAAAACAATACAACGCCCTTGTTAAAATCGTAAACAATCGAAACCCCTCCCAATAAGAGCGTCTGCTGGGCCACTGGGCGTAGAAAGACGCGGTTTCCTCGACACCAGGCGCCGCTTCCGTCGAAATTAAGGTGAGAAAAGGGAGTTCTCGAAGCGCGCTAAGTTATTAATTTATTTTTCTACGGAGCCGAACCGATGTATTTTCGTAAGTATAACCGAAGACTGTAAATAACGCGGATAGACGGGAAAATTGCGTTTCACGTTACAAATGTACCTATTACGACACAATATATAAGATACACGAACGAGAAATTAGGAACCTCGAAGTTTTCGCCGCTTTGCTGCTAGTCTAGTCGGGGTAATTGACATATAAGTTTTACCCTTATAAAAACGCGATTTTTCGAGAATAAAGAAGAAATCCCCGAGTGAAAAAGTCGAAGTCGTTAATACTGCAGTTTTACAGTGCGATATATTGATTTTTAATATATTCAAGAACTTGAAGAGGCGTAGACGAAAAGTTGCCTTAATTAAATTATTCAGAGTCTATATAGGAATGATCGACGAATTCTCCTTTTTTTTTGTATTTTCAGAGGCGAACGTCGGTTTGTTAGAGCTTAAGAGATGAATTTTGTACTTTGCTCAGAATAAACGAAAATGCGAAATAAATTTCTTCTCTTCTTGATCGTAAAAATCTATATGTCCTTACAATTTTTTTAAACATAGAAAAATATTACGTCGAATCATAATGATATGCATCATTTTGTTATTCCATATGAATAATTGAGATTGGATAAAAAATTTGATATCACTTTCTATATCTTCCCATCAATTACACGTACAGCAGAATATATTGCAGCAATATTATATTATGACATATCGTAATACAATATTGCAGGAATATTGCAGCAATATTGTATTATGGTATATCGTAATGCAATTTTTCTGAAATATTGCAGCAATATTGTATTGTGGTATATATAGTAATCCAATATTGCAGATATATTGCATCAATATTGTATTGTGATATATCGTAATGCGATTGTTCTTAAATATTGCAGCAATGTGATACACAGTAATCCAATATTGCAGCAATATTGTTGTATGATATATATTATTGCCACTAAATTGTTCTGAAATATTGCATCAATATTGCGTTATAATTTATCGCATCGCAACATTGCAGCAATATTGCAAAAGGATTGCATTACGAAATAAGTTCCTGATATCAGGAATGTGTTTAATATATCTATGTATAAAATATTGAAATTATTAGTATCCATTCTATAATTAATTGTGTGTGTTTTTTTTTTATGTATATCATTTCTTTTATTCGACATTTATTCTATATGGTTTCTTGGTATATGTATTCAATTAAAGCAATATGATTATAATTGTATGACTTCAAGAAGTTCTTATATATTCTCCTATTTTTTTTTTTTTTTTTTTTTTTTTTTTTTTTTTTTTTTTTTTTTTTTTTTTTTTTTTTTTTTTTTTTTTTTTTTTTTTTTTTTTTTTTTTTGACAAAACTAAGGTTATTGTAGATGTATGTTACTATACTGGAATATTAAAAGGTTGTAATATTTTTAAATTTTTTTAGTCAATTGATTAACATGTGGAACTACTGTAGTTTTAAGAGACTTTTTTCTTTGGAAACCTTGAAAATGAAGAAAAAGGAATGCCAAATTTTCAAGGAACTGAAAAAATCTTATGTATAATAAAAAATACAAATATATATTTACATGATATTTTGTTACAAAACATACAAACTAGATGAAATCATTTCTCATCTTCTTTGTTTTCTTTTTCTTGCAAAATTTTGTTCACTGCTGCTAATCCTTCTTTTTGCCGTTCGTTTGCTCGTTTTGATTTAAACGTTCGAACTGGAGTAGATATTGGCTTATGTTTCATTTTTAAAAGTTCGTTCTGGATGCTCGGAACAATTCGAATCTGAAATCAGTAATACGCAATTACAGACCTAAAAATTTTGAAGAGTACTACATTTGTCCAGAACCAACAAATAGTGTCATAAAAATTCATTTATAAAATTATATGAATTCTTTACATGAGCAAGGTGCACATTTTTACCCAAGAATTTTTTTCTGATATCAAGTGAGCTATCGTACGATAACTCGTACAGTCGCATGTCTATACACAATACCTTACAAACAAATATTTATTCAATTTTTTGGGTTATGAAATGTGGACATTTGAGGAGTTGATTTGAACCAAAGTGGCCAAATTTAATATTTTATATAACGTCTGGTGCTGGTCCAAGTAACATGAATATAAAAAATATGAAAATCAAATTTAACTTTAGCAACCTTAGCTGATCATTTTAATAGCATTGAAAATATTACAATAAATTATCCAAAACTCATTAAAATCCACAAAACAATTAAAAATTGTATATTGAATAAACATTCAAACATTTCATTACTCAATACATTTTAGTTTACATTTTAGTTAGACATTTAGTCAAATAAGAACTTATGCATATATTATTTAATTTATATATAAGTTTATATGAAGAATTAACTGCAGCACGCTCAATAAAAAAAATTATATAATAATTTGTACTTACTTGCGGAGGAATATGTACATAACGAATGTTTCTTGATTGGACGAAGAACATATCCAATTTGTAAGTATCCCCTCTTGGATCCATGAAAGTGCACTCCTTCATTACAACATTCATAAAGCTGTAATTTAAAATTTGTACAGATTATTTGACTTGCAACAAATCATAGTTTGATTCAATTATTGTGAAACTAAAGGATTTTAAATTTACATATTTGCAAACTGAATTGTTAACTGTCAAATTAAATAATTAATTTATCAATAAGATATATGCATGCTTGGTCCTTAAATAAATAATTATACATATAAAAAATGCACATCCATTACAAAGCGATGGGTACATTATTCTCACATGTATTATGTATAATGCAAAAGCAAAGCATAAATACTAAACTTTTAAATTATTTAAAAAATCAATTCATGAATCGAAAAACTCCCGTAAAACATAAATAACTGATTAGTTGGTTATAAAAAATGACGCCGATTTACATATGCAAAGACTCTTAATCTAAAAGTAACATGCTTTAAAATGAATGAACATTTTTTATTCAAAACTACAGAAATAATCAACATGATAAATCGGACAAGCAGAAACAAAAGCTTATTACAAATTTATTACATTTTGCCAATTACAGCAAATGTGTAAACATTTTGTAAATATTAAAATAAGCTCATGCATAATCTTATCATAAATATTTCTTACTTACCCATCAACATGGTCGACAATCCCACATATCCAGGATTCATTTCGCAAATCAACAGTTGTCCGAACCCCCAATAAAGCTTTCAATAAAATTGACAAACTATTGTAAAATACTGAACTCTCATGCTTTGTTATGGAATAAACATTATTTTCTGATTCCATTCTGCTTACATATACGTTCTTTAGATATTGTATTTTACAAAATAATAATAAACGATTTTATCACAGATGATGTAATTTGTTCACTATACGTTCTTGCACATTATGAATTATGTATACATAATTACAAAAACTAAACTGTGTTTTGTAAATCTTATAAACACATGCTCACGTCAGGGGAAACTACTGTCAAATCGTCAAAGTCAACTACTATAGGTTATGTGCACGCGCGGCTGGAGAATTTGTAAATAATAGCATGTCGCGCTCATGGCGGTAAAAGTTTGCACTTTTCCGATTATGTCATTTTATATGTATGTGCATATATATACAACGACGATATACGTGAGCACGCATAGGAAAATACATGATTCGAATTATCTTCTTATTTATTTACGTATTATTAATATATCTTGACAAAATTTAAGCATATTGTGCAGTCTTCATAATTATGTCCATTTCTATATTGGATATAATTTTTAAACTCATTTCATGATACAATTTCATCCGTATATATATAATGAATTCATTTTAAACATTTTAATCTTGCCTTCTTCACCATGTATGCAAATAATGCATTCATCAATTTATTTAAATAATAGGAATGATTTTCTTGATATTCGCATACATATATGAAAAAAAGCAAAAGTTGCATCAGAAAAATACATGTGTTCTTCGCCAGACGGCGCCTCTTGTCACCGTGCACAGCCTATAGAAAATGCGTGTACATAATGACAATAAAATCTGCAATTGGTTGAATTATATCCCCTTCATCAACTTGACCATTCTTATTTGTTACATAAATGTTACATGATCGTTATATAGCTCGTACTTTTGTGTTTGCTGTTTCACAGAATTATATGAAAATTTATACAAGTTCCCCCGGATTTGGTCCTATCGTACCGAATTCGGCTCTTTCGTTATTCAACGATTAAGTTGTAAATTGATTCGTATATAAACGCATGCAAACAATGCTTAATTTCGCAGGGACGAAGTCGAAATATCGTGTAAAAGTTAGTAGATGATAATTTGCAATTTTTACTATCTAATTTAGGAGTTGATTTTATCGCTGCTGTAGCCGCAATTAATAAGCCACCTCCGTCGGCAATATCAGTTCCTACTTTCGATTAGAAAATTGAGAATTTTCTAATTAAGATTTTTCAAAATTTAAACTGCGTTATCACAAAATTGAGCATTGCGTACAATCCCTTATTTTATAGTAATTTTTAATCATATATGAATTGTTATCCTCCTAGTCCTCATACTAAGGTGTCTCATTTTAATCGCCCCACCGGAATTTACCGATCACTATACGCTCACAATTTTTATCCGATCGACACAAATCAAATTTCTTTGTATACATATAAGGGTGCCTTTGTGGTACTACCGGTTGTTTTTAAAAAAGAATCACTAGATATTTTTTGGCAATCGATTTTATGTCAGATTTTTAGGCGAAAATTCGCCTTAAGGTGGTTATAAAGTAGAGCAGTTACCGACCTAACCTCAAAACAGGAAAAATATAAATAAATAAGGATTGAAACATTTTTTCAAAATTCGGGCTTTGGAAGGGTGATT
>JAPYZR010009916.1:0-12500 GCA_030522945.1 Trichopria nigra
CATTTATATTTTTCCTTATTTTGTACTTCAGATTTAATAAAGTTTAAATTGATTTATCCACCGAGACGACTTAAGCAGAATCCTATCCCTACATATATATATATATATATATATATATATATCTATATGTATAAAATATGGGATACACTACTCTATACTGTGTATGAATCAATGCTTTATTAACGGCATACTTTATATCTACTAATGCAATACCAAACATCAGCCATACTCGAATGACATTGACTTGGTATCAACATTTTTTTGTTTATTTCCGTAGTCAAAGTTTGAATTTGGATCGAATGGTTAAAATATATCGTTTTATTGCTTTATTAACGACATACTTTGTCAATGCAGTACCAAGCATCGGCCATACTTGAACGATATATTGACTTCTTATATAATAGACGTTTTACATGTCATCGATGTATGGGCACTAGCCAAACTATGGATATACATAATTGCTTTATTAACGACATACTTGATGGATGAAATACCAAACATCATCCATACTTGAATGACATTGTGTATCAAGTAAACCTTACTTAATATTTGGATTTGGTCCGAATGGGCAAAATGTGACGAGGCATGACCATACTATAGGTGAATCCTTACTACCACTGTGCCATACTTCAACGATATGAAGCTGCTTTAAACGCAAATTTCTTATACGACAAACGGATTGAACGACGGTCTATCTATGTTGCAAAATCAAAACGGATCTCCAGGAGCGTACACGTGTATACGTGTGTTTCCTCGCGCGTACGGCATACCGATCGCGTCGTAACGTCGGGATTTGCGCGCGTCAACATTGCCAGTATCAATCCGCAAGTGCATACGTGCACTTATGGGGCATGTCACCTGACATCGTCCGCGGTCCATCGGTGCATCATGCCGCTCACTGATTCGCTTTCCTGGTGGAACTCAACGATGACATAATCCCAACCAGTGGGTTTTATACCTATATATATATATGTATATATGTGCTCGTTCGCGATTTTATTGATAATTCACATTTGTTTCTTCTAATTTATAATGAGTTCGCGATTGTATGTGCCTCGACCTTATCGCTTATATATGTGATTGATTCCTGACTGATTCCTGATTTCCACGTGGGTTTCCGTCGCCTTTTATCACACTTCAGGCGGAACGTCTGGGCAATGTTACGATGTACCACCAATCGACGGCGTGATTGATTTTTAAAAAG
Organism: Trichopria nigra; assembly: GCA_030522945.1. Classification (NCBI taxonomy): domain Eukaryota; kingdom Metazoa; phylum Arthropoda; class Insecta; order Hymenoptera; family Diapriidae; genus Trichopria; species Trichopria nigra. The sequence goes on from JAPYZR010009916.1 coordinate 1,205, forward strand.
GTCCTAATCGCAAAGGCTGCGATTTCGGCATTTTGCAAATTCTACACAGAAAACAAAGTATTGTTGGAGCAACCAGACTATGGCTGGACCAACCATAGAAATGGTCCTGTCAACCAGGAGCATGGTTGTGTCAACTATAGTATGGTTGTCCCGGGACAACTTATTGTTCCGTGTATTATTGGCCGATTTTGGAAAATGTACGATAAATTAATTAATCAATTTCGCGGGCGAATTGTGCAGATTGAAAGGCGCATTAAGGTGCATTAGTGAGAATTAAAATGGAATTTTACGTCCGGCTACTAAAATGACGGTTTTATCAGAACTCCGATTGTAATGGGGGATTTGTGACGTAATTGCGAAGTAATTGTTTCGTACAGTATCTTGTAAATCCATGAAATTTTCACGTTGCATGTTGCCATTTAGAAATGTTTTTCGTGGATGAATGTCATTATCGATGGTGATGGAATTCTTATTCCGCCATGCTTACACACCACTTATTACACCATCGAAACAGAAATACGCGAACAAGGGCAGTATTTAGTAACGCCACAAACAATCAATTTACTTTTCCTTTATTTTGGCTCCCGAAAAAGACCCAGTTCTTCTTGACATAATCAGTTTGATTTCTTATATCATTTCATTACGCGTGATTCGTCAATAAGATAATTGAAATAAATGTATTACCGATCGTCGGGGTAATGCATTTTATCACAATCGTTCCAATGTATTCAGTTGCTGTAATTTATGTTTCATGATAGTATGCGGAAAATTGTATTTCCCACACTGTTTTTCGTATCGGAAATTGGCATGAAGAACATCAGTACTGTAGGAATTTGGCATCAAGAACGGTATGGGAAATTGGATTTTCCCGCACATACCGTATTAAGAGAAATGTTCAATAAGAGTTTTTATTGAAATCAGTTTTTGAAAATTCGTAATCCAAGATGACGGATCCAAGATGGCGGACAAGATTTTGAAAAAATCAACCAATTTTGTATAAAACTACGACCAATAAGAATCGTCCAAAATCTGATCGGGATCAGTAGGTGCCCTAAAGTGGCTGGAATATTTCAAAATTCTTGAAACAGTCATTTAAAAATGACCTTCAAAAACTGGTTCAAAGCCGAGAGCATGATTACGGATAAGTGAACGCTTGAAGGTAAATATTCAGCTATTTCCAAATCCACAGTAAATAAGTAGGATTCCGATTTAAAAAATTAAATTTGACCTTGATGACCATTGAATAGGCAGGGAATAATCCTAAAACTTTTGTTATTTTTAACATTGAAACAAAACAACAACAAAAAGTAATTCCTGACCAGTGTTTCCGGACTTTTGTGCCACCTTGTATAATTTGAGTTTCATCGATAATAAGACAATGTTATCATAGTTGAACTTATTGCAAGTGATGAATTTTCCCTTATTATAATTCAAAGAGTTTCTTAAATAATCATTCGGTCCAACCTTATTTGCATCCGGTCGTTGCCGTAATAAAGCGATATAGGCATAGAAAAGGGAAGAAAACGGATTCGATTAATTAACAGGCTTATTACAGATTATTACTATATTATTATTATTATTATTATTATTATTATTATTATTATTATTATTATTATTATTATTATCATTATTATTATTATTATTATCATTATCATTATTATTATTATTATTATTATTATTATTATTATTATTATTATTATTATTATTGTTATTATTATTATTATTATGCGGCATTGGTTCTCTCGATTGAGCAATTCCTCGGTTAATGCAAGTTTCGATTTGAGAGAGGACTTAACAATGGCTGAGGTAGATGAATTTCGTTTAAGTAATACGACAACCGTACTCACGAGCAAGAATGAACTCTTAAGCGGCCTAGCTCTGTCAGCGTTTTGTGTGCCTCGACGCGACCTCGATGTATTTATTGCGTTGAGTAAAAGCCGAAAGTCTACACCGGAGTCACACAAAAAAAAATTCGATTTTCATTTGGATCATTAATTCCTTACCGCGCTGGTATATAAATACTGGTATAAATTGCGATGACGAACAATTCTTAAATGACAGATTATTTTACAACATTACAATAGATAATTTTAGCGCATAGCTTGACTTTGATTTTGATTAATTTTTTGTTTTTTTTTCGTATTTGAAACAATATAACCGACGGTAAAGTATCAAATTCGCTTTACGTACATATTAATTAAACTTATATGGATATATTGTTGGTGAAACCATATACTCACATTTGCGCTGCAGCACGGCATAAGATACGTATACGCAGCTTCATATAATAATGTACGTTTCAGCATGCTGACTTGGCTTTCGTACCTAGTTAATAGATATCCATAAAACATAATCAACGTACGAGGGATAATATTTTGAAAAAGATATACATTTTTATTTATTTTGTTTAATGATAGACAAGTAAAACATACGATGACGTATATATACATGAGTTGGAACCTAAAATTGTTGGTATTGTTTCTCTTATATGTTTAAGAACTTATTGTTTGGAACGTTTGGAATTAAAAAAAAAAAAAATAGAAAATTGTTTGTTTCGAAAGGAAATAAATGCGAGTCAGCAGGTGACATAATCGGGACATCGACTGGTTGACATCCCGCAAGAGCGCGTGCAATACGTCACGTGTATTGGTCCGTACAAACCGTATCACAGGTTCGATAAATCTGATTTCTTGGAATTTAAGTTTCATTGTAGCCATTATATTTCGATATCATCTTTAGTTAGGGTAATCGATTAGGATTTATATCGTTTTTGAATGAAAAATACCATTTGAAAAAGTTTGAAAGTAGTACATTACTTAACGAGGGTGAAAAGTGTACTTTTACGCACGAGGCAGGTATCCACTTTTTTTTTTTGTATTTCGTTGACTAAACTGTTAATGTACTGGATTCTTGATTCTGGGTGACTTTTTCACTTTACGCATGTCATTTTCCAGCGTGCATTAAAGTTGACTTTACGCACTAACATAACGCACATAATTACAAAAAAAAAAAAAAATACTTAACTCATTTAGTAATTGTTAACTATAATTGTTAATGCATACACGCAATTTCGAAAATTACTCGACATTTCTTGTTATTTTTTATATGTAATTTCATACAATTATATTCAATTTTGTTGTTGTAGTGTAGCAATTTAATCAGTATCGGACTACCAATAGGTACATACGACTCCAATACATACGAAAGACGAAGCCATATTAGTATAGGGTGAGTGGGCAGCATATATAAACTCGTGAATCGTGTTTATACACTTGGAGGTAGAATAAACTTTAAACTGCTATCAATTTAATAGATTGGTGAATTAGTGATTGATTAATACGCAATTAATGTCACATCTGGGATATAAAAGGTACTTGATAAACGCAATAAAATGGAATGCAATAATCAACACGTGATAAAGCGTAGATGTATACAGGACCTGACGAAGATATAATTATGAACTGTGAACAGTATCGAAATTTAATGAAAAATGTCAACTTTATTCAAACCAAACATAAAAAAAAAAAAAATAGAAAATGATGAAAAAATAAAAAAATAAAAAAAAAATAAAAGCATATAAAAAAAAATAAAATAAAAAAATAAAATTAAAATAAAAAATATAAAGTAAAAAATAAACAATAAAAAAAAAATGATAAAAATGATAAAAATAAAATAATGTTTGGCAGTAATTGACAAGAATATATTCTAGTAAGTGCTATTAAGAAAGATAAAAAAAAAAAAAAAAAAAAAAGTCCAATGTTCATTAAAAATTATCCAAATGAAAAAAAATAATTGTTCCATAAAAATTTAAATAATATGTTCATTGAAAATTGTCCAAGTGAACAAAAATTATTCTTCCATAAACATTTATATATTATATGTTATAAAAAGTGAAATGCTATAACATTATTATGTAGTATTTAATTGAAATTGACGAAATTAAAATATGAAGAAATTTGTAACAAATGATAAACGCAAATGTAAAAAGAAATTGATCGAAACAAATAAATATTTGATAAAAGACATCAGTCTTGATTAAAGTTAAAATTAAAGTTAAAAGGTATGATATGCGGTAAAAACTGATAACATTAACGAAGTAATAATGAAGAAGGATGTTTAAAAATTTATTCATTTTCCAACTAATTATTAGTTATAAACTGAAGAAATTTACGAATCCTGAATAAAATGTACGAAAAACCTATACATGATACGATACATTTACACTTGTATTTATTGTAAAGTATGATCCCGTTTATATCGTAAAATAAAATTAAACAAAATATGATAGATAATTCGGATATTCGATATCATTTTTGTTTATAATTTTAAAAAATGGATAAAAACGTAGAAACTATTTTTTCCGTCAGGTTTTATCGTGTACATATTTTTACCATCAGGAAAATGTAGACAAATTGAACAAAAATAAAAAATTAATATATTTACTAATTGAAAAGTTAAACAATGTAAGAAATTAAATAATAAACTATGTTTCTCCGTCAATGTATTTATAAAGAGATCGAGGTAGATTCATGGAGGATGGTTGAATGTATAACATCTTGAGATGTATATCTCCCTTACATTATTCTTAATGAATTTATAATATCTGAAACAATAAAAAATTTGTATATAATTTCTGAAGATGGTTCCCACTATACAGGGCCGTAACGTATGATATTAAAAATTTGTTTAAAGTAATGTGATCGTTAATTAATGACAATTTCTCTATAATGTAATTAACAAGAAAGAAGGCAATTGATCAATTAAGCAATTAATAAGCAAAATGTATAAAAAAATTACGAGCATAACAAAAAATATTCCTTTAAACTGCACGCTGATGTTCTTCGTGTAGAAATCTCTCATGATTCGTACATTATGTGTTCTAGAAACTATGAGTGTACCAGAATAAGTCACAAAGAATGTTATTTTGAAAATGAAAAGTTTGTTAATTAAGAAATATATAGGATAAAAAATGACTCGAAGAATCGATCAGTATGCGGAAACGAGAGCTCTCGTGATGGCATCACTCGGATATAAACGTTACGTAAATATATAAATACGCGTGGGCTTTAGTCATCGTGGTTTTCAGGTTGACTTGTGAATTTTCAAGGCTTAACAAGAATTGATCTTGTTTACCATCGAAGAGAAGAAAGATTTCTTTTTTTTTTTTTTTATACATTCTACTTTACTTCACAATTGCGATCGTCGACGAGAGCGCAATTTTGAATCAATTTTATGCGTGTACGTATATAATATCGCAAAATGATGCTGGACTGAAAAATGTTTTCCGTCTTAAACTTATCTTTAATTAGTTTATCAAATAATTCAGTGAATTTGGGTTTCTACTTTTAATAATTTTTACTTCAAGTTTTGAAATCTAAATATTTGAAAACCAGAAATTGTCAAGATGAAAAATTTGTTCAGGAAATGCATGACATAAATTGTCATCAAAATTTTTAAAATTGTTGCCTATTATATATTTCAATCATTAAACTTACTACATTCGATTTCTTAAATTTTTCGCATTTTTTATGTGTCTTGTTGAAACAATTTTTTCAGAGCACTTTACTATACATCATTCTATACTTTACTAATCCATCGTATGATTTTTGTAGATATATAGTTAATTATATTTCTTTGTTTTTTACATATAAAGTTCTTCGATTTTGACATCTGTGGCATCGATTTATCAAAGCAACAGTTGACGAGATTACGCCGGATATTCGTTCGCTATACGAATCGTTTCTTACATTCGCACAACAGTTTTTAAGAGATAAAAACGAGCGCAGTAACAGAAATTTGATTTCAGTCGCTTCGGCTATAATTTTATTAAAACCCCATTTAAAGATTTAATTAATAATCAAAGGATTAATCCAAAGATTTACGTGACATTAATTCGCTACTTGTACTTTTCAGTGAATTTATTATAGATTTCGAACGGTTTTTCAGTATAACGTTAAGTTTCCTAATTGACGGAGAAATATTGGAACATATTGTTTCAAACCGTAACTCTGCAATAAGATCCGTAATTGGATTTCTTACAAGAGTTCAAATTTGCGCCGAGACGCAAAGTGCGCTAATTGACTTTTTGTACTACGAGTGGTGCGGGATATATAAAGACGGCTTTCGAGCACTTTGAAACATTTGCATTTTAATTTGAAATCCATCATGAAATTGAAACACCGCTTTAACGGGAGCACTCCTGGAAACAGTCGATTACATTTTTTTTTTATTGTTTTTATTGCTTTGTATAATATGATTTAGGGTAAATGTACCTATCGCTAACAGAGTCGGATAAAGTTTTTCTTGTAGTTATTATCGTATCACACTTGTATTATCGTCAGATATATCTATTTAAGCGAAGCAACTAAATATCAATGTATAATTCAATATATATGCATAGAAAACATTTTTACAAATTATAAAAAGAGTTTATTAAACAATAAAAACTGTAAAAAAACTGTAGAAAATTGAATGCTCGAATTCAATTGTAATTCATCCTCGATTTTGATTGTCTGAAGAGCCTCATCATGAGATTTCAAAACTTGAAACAAAAGGAAATAGAAAAACCCGGATGTCAGAAAGTCTCTCGGCGACTCTTTTCATATATAATCAAGATTCAACATTACTTTCAAGTAAATTCCTTTGATCATAAAAAATTATATTCATCCTTGTTGTCGGTACCCGAGAACTCGCAAATGTTTATTAAATTATCAGAGAAATTACATTTTTCTTGTATTGGACATAACGAGGTAACAATATATACTGAATGTAATTGCAATGTTTACTTTGCTTTTTGTACCTCGAAATTGTTTTTACGATTTTCACTTTATTTGAAATTGTATATTAATATACAATTCCTTTCTGTTTATTATCATTCCATTTTAATACCGAACGATAAGCAAACTAGAAAATACCTTTGTTCGATTAATCAGGTAAAATAATAAGGAGGCCCTACTTGACGATGGTCAAGTAGATTTTAAATGTCTATAAAAACCACGAAAAAAAACTCACATGCGATTAATAAGAACGGGCCAAGCTTACTGCAATACAATATAATAAATCGATTTCACTATCATATATAGTTCAAGTTATCCCGAATGAAAGATGTCCTGGCCGCAAAGTAATAAAATGCAGTTATTATTTTGTGGACAGGATTGTGAACTAAAAACACCCTGGATCGATATGGCCCCTGAATTATAAGCGTTCCTACATTTCGTAGGGGCCACCTGTTTCTAACTTAATCGTAATGTATCATAAAGTGTTAGACAAAGGAAATATATATAATAATAATACTAATAAATATATATCATTATGTATGTCAAAAAAGGAATATGATTATATAGCATTCCCACGCTACTCTGTATATATCAAAATATGTAAATAATGTATACATTATTTACACATATATATATATATATATATATATATAATGTCATTGATGGAGCTGAAAGTACGAAATTAATCCTTTTTTATACATTATATAAAATGATGTTACATTTCCGACTACGATGTACGATCAGTTATACTTTATTAAACAATACTTTTTGGCACTAGTGCGCAAAATGTGACATTTCGCACTGCTGTTTCGAAAACATTGCGCAAAATAGCACTGAAATACGTTTATACTTCACTGAAAAATAAATTATCGATATTGCTCACTACCACCCTAATTTGTATTATTACTCCCTTCTATGCACTTATAGATAATTAGTTCGAACGAGGAAATGCACGCATTGGTTTCTTATCCCAGATTCGGGCTTTCCAATATTGTTGGGCAGCTATATAGCCCCCGTAGGGAGTAACTTACGGGCGGGATTTTATAAAGCCGTTGAATCGACGCCGGAAGACCGAGAGAACCAATAACCAATCATAGTCGTAGGGGATAAGCCAAGCCGAATACGACTCCAATTGTGCGGATGGCCAATATATATATAGATAGGCGATTCTTCACTCCCCGGGTCGAATGTTGCCGTATGGAAATATTACTGTGGTTAGAAACCCAGGCCTATTATATTCATCTCGACCCAATGTTGGTGCCGTTTACTTTTTCCTTCCTTTTTGCAATTGCGACGGAAATAACGTTACCGTGAATGAAATGGTCCGTTGTTGCGAAAGATATTGAAACAGCTGAACGCCGATGTCATATTTTCCTACATAAAGATCTTTTTCGAAATTTAAAAGTTTTTATTTTTGCATTTCACTTTTCAGTTATGTTTATATCAACTAGGTTATTGTTATTGGTTACCTATTCCAAAGAATCAACTATAAATTTTAATATTTCATATATATATGAAATATTATGATATATATATCTCATAATTTCAAAATGAATAGATCTTAAATTTTGCGTACATCGAGATGGGGGATCAAAACACTCTCCCACTAGTTCCAACTGCAATGAATTCGACGTCTTTTTTGATGTCAACATTTTTTTATATTTACATAGAAAAGTCGTTTCTCATATTAAATATATGCGCCATTTTTAAATGAACAGCTCATGCCAGATTTGTATTAAACTGCAACACAATAAAAACTGAAACTCCAAACTCGTCTCGTATCCTTTTTACCTCCATGAAAGTGAACAGGATGGATCATTGAGCGCCATGATCTATCCTTTTCTTTATCGTGCATTAAAAAAAAATAGAGGACGCACGACAAGTGTCTTTTTATTGTTCTCCAGCCAATCAGCGTACGCCAATTCATTCGACTCGAAACGGTCAACAACGAGAGCTTCAATCGATCAATGTGCAAGTATAAAAGGGACTTTGCTGCACATCACGGATGACATTTACATTCCACAACCGAAACAAAAAACTTACGTACTAAAAGAGCCGTCCAAAAATAACCTAAAGCAGATATATGCCAATCTCCGAAACTTGACAGACGTAAAAGAAGGAGACGTAAGATATTAATAAAAGCTCGCACGGTAGTTTGGCGCCTGCGAATCTTTCGAGCGTAAACCCTAACGCTTTCGAAGGGACTTAATGCGCTTAGAATTTACGCGCAAACGGTTTGTAGCGTTCGGGGGAATCAGGTCGTGCGAAACAATGGCCATATCTTATAACTCGGTACAGATACAAGAGCTTGTAAATAAGGCTATACCGTTCGGTTCACGGCCCCCGGCTGCAATACGCTCCATCTATTCATAACCCAGACTGAAGGCATTTCTTCAAAGGCCCTACTGAATTCCGCTTATCTGCGGGCTTTGTCGAACGGCTTGCAGGGAGCTAAATCTGGCGCCGAATTTTCAGGCTCCGTTCGATTTAGCTCTGCCGCATTCATAGCTCCGCGGATCTTCATCAATGAGACTTGACACGTCTTCTCGAGATAATGGGTAGTTTGGATTAGTCTTGCTTTTTTGGTTCGTTTGGTTGTCTTCATGATACGACAAGTTCTAATTAATAAATGTCCAGACCAGATCTAGTATACGTCCAGTTGTCACTGATTGTCCAAAGTACGTGTGAATCTGGACGTCCGTTATTCGTTCGTATATATGGAAAACCAATAATGTACGCCCATTGTATGTCCGTTATAAGAACATGGACGAATGGACGAAAGTAGGACGAATCATTGATATCCAATCAACATCCAGTGCTATATATGATCCTGTTTTTATAAAGTCATCAGTACCAAGTCTTTGTAGCGATGATATACTTTGTATACCTAACGCAGCACCTAACGCAGCACAATGTGATCATTGCCTTTCCAGCTAATCCGCTCCCAAAAAAGCCATGTTTTCTTTTCTCGCTTTCGAACCAAAGTTGCAATGACGTTGCTTTAATATTTGGATTTGACGGTTTGTTGCGTGCGGTTATTCGACGTTGAAAAGATTCCAGTCCCCTGGGCATTGCGGCAAACATCATCCTAGAGACTTTTCTTTCGTGGATCGCTGCAGGAGTAGCATTCACGTCGCGAACCGGTTACGTGCGTGGTTCTGCGACCATTTATTTTCCACCACAACAGCAACGCGAAATAAACAGAAGAAGTCATCAGCGGCGTAAGGAAGCGGGAATGGGGAGCTTTTGGCCTGCAGCAACGACGCGTCGTCGGTCCATCGGCTGTACAAGCAGGTCTCACAATGCTCCCTGGGTCCGCACCGAGCTAATTTTCCATTTCTTACGCGTCCGTCCGCTCGGTCCGTCCCCGTTGGCTGTTGTAAGCTCGAGTCTCGTCTCGTAGCTTTTCAAAGCTTACGTAAAAGCCGCTGCAATTCCGCGTTGGGTTGTATGCATCACCCACTTTCTGGCGCCCCACCCTACCGTCCCTCGCTTTTGTGCGCTTTTAAGACACGACTGTCGGAGGAAGGGAGACAAGAGAGGGAGAGAGAGAGAGAGAGAGAAAGAGAGAGAGAGGGAGATAGAGAGATATATAGAGTGTGGATGAACGAAGTAACACGTGAACGCCTATTAACGTTGAACGGCCAGTTTAAGTCTAGAGATTCCACTTTTGGAACGCCGATCGATGCCCCTCTTCTTCTATCTTCAACATTTTCCCTGGACGGCACGAGCTTTTTGCGCGTCATCAAGACAGCGGTTGTCTCGGCGGTTTTTACAGCGGAAATCGTACGGGGAACATGTCGAAAACGAGGCGGCTTGAGATCATCTTGTTTGGAGGTTGAAAAAAGTCGCTGATAAGAGTCGTCGTAAAGTAACGAAATACAAGTATTCTTTGCTGAAATCGTCTGTGTCTGCACGATATTTTGGTATTTTACCATTGTAATACATTTGCTCGTTTTTTTTTTTTTTTTTTTTTTTTTTTTTTTTTTTTTTTTTTTTTTTTTTTTTTTTTTTTTTTTTTTTTTTTTTTCTACTCCATTTTTTTTCGGCAAAATTTTTTTTTTGTTTTGTTGTTTTTTTATAATTGTTTTGGTTCGCAGTTTTGATGAATTGTTTTTAGTCATAATGACTTTGGTATTCTACTTTAATTCTTTGACAATTTTCGTTTATCTCTTAACACTTTTTCAAAGTCACAACAACAATTTTTGCTGAATTGCTATGGTTTTAATAGTACATTACGCTACAAAAGACGAAAGTGGAAGTTCCGCCACTGCCTGAACTGCATGAAGTTGGTGCCCGACGAGGCGAAGCCGAGGGCGCCGATGGCGTCATTTCACGCATATAGGCGGGCTTTCGACTTACGACTTGTGTACCGTATACTATTTTTTTTTTTTTTATCAACGGTGGAAAGTACGTTTCAATAATTATTAGCCTCATCACAAAGTTTTGTTTTGTTTTGTTTTGTTCAATGCCCGCCCCGACATTTGCGACACGAGCGTAGCGTGTGTTGCTGGTCCTGA
>JAPYZR010009931.1:0-13822 GCA_030522945.1 Trichopria nigra
TTTCGTTCATTTAATTCGAAGATTATGGTTGAAAACCACGTGGGTAAGATTTTCCAAAAAACTTTTCAAAAAAGCCAGCCAAGTAAGTATTTTGATAAGCTAGTGGAGGAATGCTTCGATAAGATCCTATATACAAGACGTAGATATTTTGGTAAGATATGTAAGTTTACATGAAAAGAAAAACAAAATGTCAACACCTGAAATATTTAAACGTCCCCGAGTTATGAATATTAGGCAACGTTACTTTTATGTAGCGTAGATACGTAGATACATGAATGGAGGATACTTGCAAACAACACAATGTTGAGAGAGTAATGAGATCGCATGTAAGACTGCGAAAATCCCAGTGAACAAAAACGAGCTCCAGAAGATCCCTTCTTTATATAGCCCATACAATACATAATCTAATCGATAGTGAATGAAATAATGAAACAAGCACTGTATGGAATTGTTTAGTTAATGTCGTTAATACCGAATTAATGTAAAAGACTACCCACAGAGACAAAAATCTATCTATATTATTACAATATCAACATTAATTTATAATCAATACCGCGTACATCTTCACATTAACTTCGTTTGCCGTACAATTAAAAAATCATACATTATGAATCATTTTTTATTGAAATTGCTATTCTTGTTTTTATCATATTAGAAAGTTACATGATAGACATGCTTTTTAACTCTTTATTTTGTCCAGGAATATTGAAATGATGACAATTTATATACCATTTCGCAAACATCATCGATTATTTCATCGAAAATGAATGCCATTTATTTATCTCTGTTTATCTTCCAAGCGTAACTGTTGGAATGAAAGGCAATATCTTGACGTGGTCACAAATCTTCATCTGCAGTTGGACGTCAGGTAATTTTAAGATCAGCAAAAGTTGAGTTCATCTCAATCGTAGTCCTTTGGCTCAGGTTAGCAATCTATTGAAAAAATTGAATTAGTCTTTTTTGAAAGAACCCTCAAAACTTATCTTACTTCATTATTACTTTACGATGAGATATGTTAGGAGGCTCAAGTATATTAGGAACAAACAGGATCTTAATATCTACGGCGAAAGAGAAAAGCGAATCCGATAGCTGCGTAACCGGAAACCTACGCGGATCAGATACACAACCGATGCAACCAATACAAAAAGGTAAAAATTATTTCGGATAGACATTTCACGCGTCGAAAATTCACGACATACAATTTCGATCCCGAGTAAGCTATTCGCGCATTTTATTTTCCTCGCATTATACGTGCATATTTTCTTTTGCGATATTCAAAATTTCTATTCGATAGTCAACATATCCAAACAATATTGTTTTTTTTACCGATAATTTTAAAATTTTGATACCTTTTCTCCAATGAAAAAAAAATTCTTTTCAATAGCAAACGTCGTATCGTGCGAATCTAAGGTGATTTAAAATACCCAAAACCGTCAAGCCAATTAACAAGCAAAAAGTATTCGGTCGAATTTTTGGTACGAACAAGTTTCATTAATTTTACGAATCGCAGCAGCAATCGATGGTTTTCTTTCCTCATAGAAAATCGAAAGTTGAGGCATGATAAGACGCTCAACATCTAGAATAAAGGGCGCACGCGTTTTACAACATACCTTCTTCAAAACGAAGCTCGAGAGGCTTCGAACGCAAACGCAATGAGCAGCGCGCTATCTGGTTATCGGAGAATCGCCAGCTGCGTACATACGAGCCACGCATAGCAGGTAACGACGGTACGTCGAGAACTCTTCTCCAATTAGTGGAGGTCGGTACAACGGCGCCAGTTGATTTTTGCGCGAAATCCGCATACGCACTCGCACGTATTGCCCGCAAGCGCATTGGCAACTTTGTTATTTTCCTAGTAGAAGTCCTACACTGGAGAAGTCACTTGTTACTATTAACGACGGCGCACTGTATAGCTGCGGCCATGGGTCATAACGACTTATCCATCGCTAAGATTCTTTTTGTTTTGTTGATCTCCCTCGCCCAACAAATAAAACCTAATTAAGGAATAAATCGTTTGCGCAAATACTTTCGAAATAATCGAAGCGAATTCGTATCCTCTGGCCCTCAAAATTCGCTCCAACTGCTTTCGACAAGATTTCCGCCTTTCTATTATTACCTGAGGATTGTTATTTTTTTTTTTTTTTTTTTTTTGTAGGATGGTTAAAGGAGTCTCGAGGCCAGGGAGCGAGTTCCTCGAATGTCGTTTGTAACATTTTTTTTTTTTGCACAAATTTGAGTGATATATCTGTTACGGGTTTTAGGAGCATTTTGATAAATTTATTGAAATTTGAAAAGATACACGCTTAATTGATTGTTGTTAATTATTTCCTCTGGCTTTATTGACAAACATCACTTAACACACTTACGAATTGCTTACATGTAAAAAAAAATAAGACGCACAACAAATCTAAAGTATTCACTAATCATTGTAAATTAGGCTGCATGAACTTGAAAGAAATATCTCGCCTCTTTCTTTATCCATTTTAAGTGATTCGTGTATTAAATCAGTAGATTATAGACTGTGGCGCGCTGCAAAAACATCGGATTCGAAATAATTCATGAAACACTCAGTAGTGTTTGCCGAATTCGTAGAATAAACATAATTCGTACAGTGAACGGTATAAAAAGTTCCGTAAGGGCTACGAATATCCAAATGAAAGGCCTGTGTGCTCGTCCGGATCTCGCTCGTCGACGCTTTCGAAATTAGTGCAATGTTTGCAATCCAGCCTCATCCTCCGCATCGATTCCGTTGCTTGTAACTCTATAAGACGTATTCTTAAATGACAACACTTTGTCTCTTATCTCCCTTATATAAATTATGTATACACGAGTGGACTGATGTCTCGAAAAGAGCGTAGTTTAAAAAGGACCTGTTATCCAGGCTTAATTTCGCGCACCAACCGCCTTTAGTGCGTCTTATTATTCGCTTTCTGTACTAGAGAATTAGTACCTCGGTGGTATCGCGTCAGCCGGACCTGGGAAGCTAAAAGATTAAAAAATGAAAAAATCGCAGGATTAATCGTAAAATTCAAGCGCAGTTTAAAGTATAAGATGTAACACCGATCGTCTCGCGATGTAAGCGATAATGGGTTATCAAAACAATCGCGTTAAACGTGCACTAAAGGTGCCTTTTCATGTGCAGACTTTCTGCGGAAGATTTACGTATATGTAGTTGGATGTATAACGCTCGGAAATTGCGGGAACGCGGACTTAGGAACAGCGCTTTTCCGCAAACCGCAAGAAATTCAGCGAAACACCAACTTTTTTGCGTAAATGCTGAAATGCATCTAAATCTGATGTCATCAATTTCCGTAGACTTTTCCGCCCATGAAAATTCAGCTGTAGTCAAACTCTGCTAACAACGCTTGTTGATACGACTTGATCGCTCCGAGTTGCCAAAGAGAACTAAGATTGTCTAATTATGACGCTTAAATGTAGGCACATGGAAAACTCGAGCGTAATAATCATTGTTAGTTCTCGAAACGCAGAAAATGCTCGGGTAATAATTTTCGTATCGATACAATTCTCGATGTCTTTTTCTCTCCATATTAATAGCAAAGTTAACTCGATTTTAATTGAAAAGTAGGAACTTGATAGCAAATCTATTGTCAAAAGATTACGATAACGAGAGGTCAACCGATTCGTGGAAAATGAATTTTGGAATTACATAACGTCATTCTCCATATCGCTAAATTAATCGTATCGACGCTTGGAAATCATCGCTCTCGCAAAATACAAAGTTCGGTTTATTCGGCGCGAATAAGTGGTCCAATAATGTAGTAACCCGCATTTCGCATCTACCTTTCACAGCGACATGAGCTCAAACGGCAATGACGCTAAATTTATTTTAAAGTAATTAAAAAACTTCATACATAACATACAATTTAAGGGGTAAGGCCAAACTGAAATAAAAAAAAAATTTTAGTGTGGTTTTTTTCCAACTGTCGATAAGTCAGAAAAATGTTTCTTAGATTTTTTCTTTGTCGGTCGATATAAATATATAAGTTTGTAATTTTTGATGGTAAGTAAACGGCAAGCAAAAATTGTATACACAATTTACTTACCATAAAAAATCACAAACTTATATGAATAAAAAATTGTTCTGATTTTTTTTTTGCTTCATAACAATATGCAAAATACCAATGAAAATGTGAATTCTGTTATTTGTCCGATAGCACCAAAAGTAACTGTCAGCAGAGCAAGAATTGTTAACATTGCAACATATATAGATGCAGTATTTTTAATCATGACTGTACAAATATTTTGCTAATTTTGCACCTTCCAAATTTAAAAATTAGAATGTCCGGACAAAACGAACGTGCAAAGCACAAGATAATAGTTGAAAAAAATTAAAACATTTTCAAACTGCCCCCATTCGATGAACAATTTCTTTTAGTGAAACGATTATGCTATTTTGTAGCTATTCCATTAACTTACAAGAAAAACAAAACAAGTTTCAGATCAAAAACGATACGTGGTGGCATTCCACCGTTACCTTGGTAAAATTTCACAAAGTCAGGATATTTTTAAGATAGTGTATCTATGAAATCGACCATGTTTATGAGATAATCAAAGAATGGTGTCTGTTCTAGAATTTATTTTTGCTTAACAATGTATTACCATTCTTACATCCTACTTCAACAATAATAGGATGAAGAATGAGTTAAGCTTTTATACTCTTTATTTCAGGGGATTTAAAAGTAGCACAGTTACCTAGCTCAGCGAAAATGATGTCTCAAGAAAATACTTATATCTCCTCCGTTTAAAAATATATTTTAATATTTTTTTAACTCTATTCTTAAATATATGTACATTTTATCAATACAAATAAAAGAAAAATTATCTACTATATTTTCATCAAAAAATTCTTTAAATTCCATGCCTTCAGGGTGGCCTAACCCTTTGAATGAAGAATTTGAATTCAAGTGGTCGTTACATCACAGATGATGCGGAAAAATTTGAGTCACCTACAACGTGATGAAACGTGTAGAATCAAGTTGGATTTAGCGTCATTGCAAATGTTTATTTCGGCTGTTACATCTTATACTTTCACACAATGATAGCTCCCAATGTCGCTCTGCGCAGAATGAATTTTACTACGCTTTTCGAAGTCGAACGATACATTGAAATGGAACACGACGTAATGACGCAAAATAGAACACAATCAAATAAACCAAATACTATCATTCGCAATTTTTTTTTATCGAAATATATATGAGTATATCTCATAAAAATTGGGAAATTCAAATCATAAACAGATAGAATCAGTGATGAACTTCACTTACCGACCACCACCTCGGGGACCATATGGATCAGGCCTGTCGTATGCTTCAGCATAACTGCAATAGAATTATGCAAGATTAGAAAAATGAATCAATAAAATTTCACAAAGTCAGGATATTTTTAAGATAGTGTATCTATGAAATCGACCATGCTTATGAGATAATCATAGAATGGTGTCTGTTCTAGAATTTATTTTTGCTTAACAATGTATTACCATTCTTACATCCTACTTCAACAATAATAGGATGAAGAATGAGTTAAGCTTTACTATACACAATTACTCTTTATTTCAGGGGATTTAAAAGCAGCACAGTTATTGACCTAGCCTAGAAAGTAAAAAACAGCAAATTAAAAATTATTTAAACGTTTTTTCAAAATTTAGGCTCTGGTGCTGAATTTCTGCCTAGTACGTGATCCCTAAAAAAATACTAGTAAAAGTAGTCGAAAATTGAACAGGAAATTATGCAAGTAATAAAAAATAATTTTATTTTCTTTATTTCTAATATTTATTATTCAATTTCCATCCAATGTCCACTGCTTCTTTTGTTCAGGAATCGTATTTATTATGTAGAGTTACAGTACCAGAGCCAAAATTTTGGAAAAACGCTTCAATAATTTAAATTTTCCCTTTTGTACTTCCTAGGTTATATAAGTAACAGTTCTACTGTAGACCCCCTTAATCGCTTTTAAACTATGTGTTACTTAATAAGATGAATGTACATATTACTGGACCGAGATATTTAATTTATATTATTTTACAGATAAATATAAAACAAGTAAGGGTTTTATGAGTGAAAATGTGTTAACTTTACTTTAGATTAAAAAATTATTTGAGATAAAATATTTTATTTTGTTTACGAATGGTAATTCAATTACTCGGGGATTTCACAATAGAGTTAGTAAAATCCCTTGAATATGATAACCTTTTCTCCTTATATTAGAATATGAGTTATTTATTATTTAATGACGAAGAAATCCTAGTAATTGTAAGAGGACTTAAATAGAATCCCCGAATCACAAATGAATGGATTGAGTAGCCCAGCCAAATCAACTTATCAAAGGTGAACCTAGTCTTTTACATGACTTTAAGGGGCTGCTAAACCTATCCGAGAAACACACATTCGGGTTTTCCGAGATTCCTGCCTTACCGACAATTTGTTCAAGATATGTGCATGTGTGCACACGGTTGTGGGGCTCACGCACACACAACTAGAGAATACATTCGGGTGTTGTCAAACCGAAATTTATCCTTGCGGATTCGTTGCTGCTGTGGCTTTACTTAAATTTTGGCAAGTTGCGGGACATTCCTCGACATCGTAAAATAACTTTAAAATAAATTTGATATGCGATAAATCCCGGGTACTCCGTATATTCTGCACGAAGCAAGTCCGTCTGCTTGAATGCCGCGCCAATATCACGTAGCGGAAAATCGCGGAACTATAATTTTGCCATTTTATGTTATAATTAAACATTTTTTATCGAATCTCACGACCAAATTTATTTTAAAGCGTTTTCGTGCATTTTTATGCATGTACGCAAAATTTCAGCGAAATCGATTCCGAATTGACCGTGAATCCGGGAGGACAAATTTCGTTCTGTAATGTCGGTATTTAGCAGCCCCTGAAGTGCAAAAATAGGTCCCTTTTGTTATTCTCTAACATAAACGTACCCTCCAACTTGATATCCACTGCTTGGAACAGTTCCCCCGGCTCTTCGGCTGAACATGTCAGCTTGCCCACCAGGACCAGTGCTGTAGCTGGGTCCACCAGTACTGTAATTCTGTCCCCCACCAATAGGACTGCCCAATACACCATGCAAATTAATTGTCAGAAATTAATTTATTTCTTAATTTTAATATTCAAGTTAAAATATTAAAGCCAAGACTTAAATAGCTATATTAATTAATACTTAAGTTTAAAGCACTAAAGTAAAATTAAAAACGCTTTATTATTAAAATAAATTAAAATTAATTTCTAAACTCTTATAATCAATGTTGGAGAGTACGTAATTTCAGATCACAATTTTTTTACTTCTATACAACACTGGATACTGTTGCTTCCTCATTCAGTAGAACAATCACTCGATCACAATTGAGGGACTTGTTCAACTGGCCTTATTCTGCAACATTTGACTAGGTTCAGGCTGTAATGGTTATGCTCCACTGGCTTGAATAAATTGCCATGCGGTACTCATAGCCATATCCAGTATTATACAGAGACTATTTAAGAATTACGCTATATAAATATAATTGAACTTACACATCTCCATATCCTGTCCCATATCCACCAGCTGCAACTCCGCCGCTACCATTCCTCATAGGCGCAGCGGTACGTTCATAATCGTTTCTAGGTGCGCCATAGTCGACAGCCCGACTTGCTCCAAAGTTATCAGTACGACCATAATCAACTGGCCCAGGTGCTCCACGACTGAAATCTCCTGCCATTCCACCACCGGGTACTGAGTAGTCGCACACTATTGAAAATTATTAATTTAATAATGCCCTAGTCAGTATAGAGAGAAAAAAAAAAACTAAAGTACAAATGAAGTAAGTTAAAAATACATACTTCCAAAGTCATTTCCTCTGTTTCCATAATCTGTTCTTGCTCCAAAGTCAACGGTACGACCATAATCGGTACGGCCATAATCGACAGTGTTCGTTGGGCCATATCCACCTACAGTACCACCAGTTGGCCCGTAACCACCCATGGGTGCTGAAGATGTGTAGCCCATTGCTGCACCACCGACATTCTGACCATATGCTCCACGATCATAGCTGCCGCCAAAATCGCCACCGCGATTGAAGTCTCCGGCCCCTCGGTTTCCATAATCGGTATAACCACCACCACCAGCAGCAGATCCGTCATAACCAACATGTTGGATTGGCACGACTGCACAGCATAAAGAGAAAACATGGTTAGTCATGCTACCTACCATTAGTTTGGATAGATAAATTCAGCCATCACGGATCCGTGTAGGTATGCTGCGATGCTTTAAACTACTCTTTAAACTCGTTTGTTATAATCCAAAATGTAATTACCGATAAAGTTAAAAAGAAAAAAAAAAAAAAAATTATTAAGGGGTTCTTACATTCAACGAAATGGCAAATTTACATACTCAACAATTATTCCAAATTAGTGTTGCTAGGCTCAAGCGTGAGTATAATAACCTACCACCAAGTATTAAGATATTAGGGCAACAAAGTGCTTTTAAAAATCTTTGATGTGAAATTTTGTTTTTTTTTTTTGTCTTTATGCCTTCATCTATAGTAGATTAGTAATAGATATTATGTTTCTTGTTGGTTTATTTTTTGCTGTTCAATATTAAAAAGAACATTGATTATAGTTTTGTATTGTATAAATGACTGTATAAACGGCTGTATTGCATAAATGTTGTAGAAATGATGTATATTAATAAATTAAAGAAGTAATCGATAGAAGGCACTTTTACGAAAATAGAGATATTTTCTATTTTCTTTGAAAGTTTATTAAGTGTGAAAAATGACATTTAAAAATTTGAAAAATTATATGAATAATTTTACATGAAAAGCAAAAACATAAACGCAGCAAAATTTTATGAAAAACCAGCTTTAACAAAATTTAAAAATGTATAAGGTGGTATATGACATGACAGGCTCCTAAACCTGTTCTTAATTTGTAACTTTATTATTTATTTTGAATTACTTCCTAGCATCAGAATTGCCAAGTTTTGTTACATGGATGGATGTAATCTATGTTGACATCCACAGTAATACTTATTTCTTTGTCCCTTCGAATTGTATCACGTTTATATTTGAATAAATGTAAAGTTTCACAGTCTACAGCTAATCGATGACTATTTGTGTAATATTAGTTTTGATTATTATAAGAATGCTGAATTATATTGAAATAAATAATTTTTTATGAGTTCAACATTATGTCATTAATTAAGAAAAAAAAAAAAAAAAAAAAAACAATAACTATAAACAATTATTAGCCAAGCAATAGTTTTTCTCATCAAACTTTTGCATCAATATTTTAACAAGTAATATGTGAAAATAGAAAATTATAGTAACACCTTGAATGACAATACCTCAAAATTTCATTTGTTTCATGTAAGAACCTCCTTAAATAATATTTAACGCAACGAACAAACGAGATGTGAAAATCAAGACACAAACGGCGCGCTATTCAACAAACCTCTCCTGTCGTTATACGGACCGGGACGAGAATCGCGACCTCCATCTCGTCCTCCACGGCCACCTCGCATTGGACCCCCTCTTCGATCATCTCGTCGACCACCTCCGCCGCCTCGAGATTTGCCAGTGGACTGTTCGACGTTGATTGTCGCTCCCTTGAACACGGTGTTGTGGAGGGCCTTGATTGCTTCGGCTGCATCCTCTTCCCTGGCCATGTGCACGAAACCATAACGGTTCATCACATCACACTCAGTCACTTCTCCAAAACGGAGAAATAACTGTCGCAATTCATCATTGCGGCAGTTTTCTGGCAAACGGCCGACGAAAATCTTAGTTTTCCTCTATAACACAGAAAAATGATACTTCATCAATTTTACATATCAAAATGTTCTAGTCTGGTAATGTAATTATATGATGTAATTTTGTTTAATATTTCACTTATTAAAAAATTGTAAACTTTAATTTCAGAGGATTTCAAACTAAAACAAATACTGACATACCGATATACCATGAAAAAGTCAAATTTTCCTGGTAAAAATGGCACACTTGACATGCCTAAGTTCAAAATTTATCTGACAGTTAAGAAAACCTAGACAATTTGGACGTCCGTAAAGCATTCCGAGTACCATTTTTACCAGGTTTAAAATCATTAAATTGTTATCAAAATTTTGGCGTTGTTATTATGATAAATCAGTTCTATATTTATAAATAATTTTTGGAAAGAGCTTTTTATGGATTTCTCATTTATTCGTAGATTATTTTTCCAAAATACGTTTTAAAGTAGAACAGTTACTAACCCAACCTCGGATTACGAGAAGTATAAATTTAAATTGACTGAACTGTTTTTTTTCTTTTCAAAATGTTAATTTATTTCATAATAAGTCAATGACATGAACCTCTCCTATTTTACCTAAAATTCCCTCTATTATTTAACACAAACTGATCCTTATTTCCCCCCTCTTAGTTCGCATGCTAAAATAGATGTTATTCGCTTTGGTTAGAGAAATTTAATAGATTCCATCTTTCTCGCAAATGATGTACTTTTAATACAGATAATTTATTCTGCATCCAATATTGCCCGAGTTTGCATTGTTCAAGATATACCCATTAGTCAGAAACTTGTGCCAATTTTCAGTATCATTTTCATAAACAGTAAATCAAAATACATAAGAGTACCAAGTTTCATAAGATCCATCAGGGGAGTTTTAGGAAGTACACCATCTTATTTTTTAAAAATGTAAGGGCTCTGTTTTCACATTTGATTATTGAGGAACCTAACCTAACCTCTTGTTTTTTGCGCTATTCGACTTTATTATTCGTTTTCCTCACGCAATTATCGATTTTTATCACTTTTCGAAGTTCCATCTGCCGCCGTAGATGGCGCCGCTGTCCCAGGCGACCGAGGTACATAAAGAGTACATTTACTTTCCCTAAATAGTTAAATTAACAGAGTTTCGAGGGGCGAATCGAGTAAAATGTGAGAGGTTTGACTGTATTATTTTTATCGGTTATACCCTTCAGTTTTCACTAAATCTTTATTAATATAACAATATAAGCAACTCAGAAGATATTTATGAAAGATTTAGAACAAGTTATAAAAAATTAGACAGAATCTATAATCAAATTCCCAAAAACTGCAAGATAATTCTGATGAATTTCATGCTTTGGCTAAATGTCTAACATTTGGTATTAACTACACATTGAGAACACAAACAGAACATTCGTCACTTTAGAGTTCTAAATACTTTCAGCCTTCTTGCCTAACCTGATGTTTATACTTTACAAAAATATGATATTTCCAATCCTTTTTTTTCTCTCTCTCTGTATAAAATATAGAATTATTTTTCAGAGGTTTATGGTTGGTAACTTTTCAAAATATTAAAGATTTATTATCCAATTCCTTTGCAGAAATATTTTTCAAATATAATTATTCAAGTTTCTATAAATTATTTAGTAAGTTTATAACTTTTTATGGAATGTGACTTACCGGCGAGCCAGGAGCTACCATGTTCTGGAACAAACAATAAAAAATGAAACATTAATTATTTTATTTTACAAGGTATATATTTTGTTATTTGTATATATATCTTTAATTCTAATAGTATTACGATATTTCATTATCAATAACTTCAACTATTTCAAATAAACGAATCTATCATTTTATGGGCTTCCCTACCCAGATAGCAAAACAGCAGATATGTCTGCTTTTTTTCGACAACACACTGGAAAATTGCCGAAAATATGCCGATTTCAGCAATTTGCCGGTCTGTTGTCGAAAAATAGCGGACATACCTGCTATTTGCTATCTGGGTAATGGCAAAATTGACCAATATGCAGGAAATATGCTGAAATGAGTCACATGCTGCACATTTTGGTATTTCGGCATGTTTCTGCATCTTTTGCTACCTGGGTTAACTAGGAGTTATTTATCTGTACAACTTAATCTTTAAAATTTATCTCTAAAACTTAAAAAAACATATTAATTTAGTGTTAAATATAGATATAGAAAATTAATATATATTGTGCACATCAGGAAAAGCAACTGGTTTATTCGAATTTAAAAAAAAATTGATATTAGCTAAGTTCTTTTTATATATGCAATAAAAGATTTTAAAATTCATATTGTTTCAAGAAAACCAATTCTAAAAATTTTGGTTTCAACACATGGATTAATGTTTTATAGATAATTAAAACTAAAAATATTAAAAAGAATTGCATAAAACTAAATTTGTATAAAAGTTTATATAAATAGTATTTGTATGCGCAAAGAATATTTGACAATAATAGAAATCATACTTGTCAATATTAATAATAATTAAAAAAAAAAATTATTTTTTGACAATTACTGTAACAATTTGATATTCTGTTTATAGTTTAGTTTCAAAAGGAATATGAACGTAACATATAGCATAAACATTTTACAAAATCATTTTGCAATAATTCAGCAATAAGTGTAACTGGTGTTAGCTTTAAAAAAAAAAAAAAAAAAAAAAAAAAAAAAAAAAAAAAAAAAAAAAAAAAAAAAAAAAAAAAAAAAAAAAAAAAAAAAAAAAAAAAAAAAAAAAAAAACAAAGAATGTACTTTTTGAGGCAAATAAAGCTTCGATATTCGCTAATCGCAGCTCAAGGTCCCGTCGCCCACGTCGCCCATGAAGCGACGCCACCACGAATTTCAAGCATGTAGTATGAAGAGACAAAGAATATTCCTACTTATGCGTTTTCTTTTCCACAAATCGTGTCCATTCTTTTTACAAAATCGAAATTATTTGTTAATCTAACTGAAAGCGAAACATAAAATGGGTTTATCACGCTTCGTTCGAAATCGCCGGTTTTGTCGGCATGACGAGTGCGATCGATGGCGATGCGAGCCAAATTATGTGTCGAAATCTGTACTTTTTTTCACACGTTACTACGCAAAAAGTAATGAAAACGATGCCAATATAGTTTAATGAAATTATTTGATAATAAGTATTTCTGGGACTTACGTATTGGTTCGACGTCTTGACGGTTTATAGAAAAAATTAATGGATAAATATGATAGCCGCTTGGTCTAAGATGGCTTACGCGGACGAGGTACAAATGGCGTGGAATAACGACCAACAAGCGGAAAGCGGAACTGAATTCTGAAACGACGAACAGCGGGTCTCGGGGAGTGGTTATTATCACGGAAGTGTAATTTTTCACCGGTGGGCGCTGATTCTGAGCGGGAAATTTGAAATTGTCTTTAGTAATGACGTTCAATTAGTCAATGGAACTTTAGGAAATCATTAATTAATAAATATTTATATAACAAATTATCAAATTATTGTTTAACCCTCGATTTTTTAATGATAATTATGAATTATATGGTCTGCGTGTACAATATAATCAGATAATACCTTGAGGGGAAAATAGTCGACAATTCGATCACGTGATACAGCATTGTGAGCGCGCTGCACAAAAATTGCATATGAATTTGTATGTATTTACATATATATACACGTGAATTGTGCGAATTGTGCTCATGCAAAAAACACACACGCACACACACACGCGTATACGTGAAATATAGTGAAACGGTCGGAACCGTCGAAACTCGAAATCCTCGAAACCGTCAATCGTACACCTGCAGTCGATATGTATTACAACATGTAGGTAGGTAGGTAGGATATCGAAAGCGAACTCGAACTTGAAAGATATTTTGCCTCCATGCATAGAGTAATAACAGATGCCGTTTTCCAGTCAACGTTTTCTGGAGTAAAAGTTACTCTATAGAGTAAGATTTACGCTGAAATGTTTTCACTGGAACACGAGTAAAATATCACTATAAAAATTTGTTCCTAGCCGTCCATCTTTACTGATTTGAAAATTGAAATTACAGCAATGT